>JAIUND010000270.1:0-89177 GCA_034699125.1 Gisinianus flammeolus
AAATTCTCGAAACTAATGTATTTTGATATGGAGAACAACATATCAAAAAACTAGAAACTCCTACGTTCGTTTTTTTTAACATTACAGAGTGGCTGGACTGCCGTAGTACTCCTTTACATACGATTATATATATATATAGTTGATTTGGATATTTGAATTTGAAAAGCTTTCATTTTCCATTCCCATTCAACGCTTGTGTGTTTACTTTAAGAAAAGAGAAAAAAATTAAATAAATAAACGGAGGAATTCTAAGTAGTTTTTCTTTTCCTTTTTTTCGTGAGTGGTCATTGGGATTTTGTCAAAAATTCCACATGGAACATATATTTCTCCATTGAGTGTTTGTTGATGGACTAATTACTCAATATATATAGTAATATATAGTTATATATACACACTGAACTATTTACGATTTCCTCGAGAGAGTCAGAGAAAAAGTGAAAATGTCTTCTGGGGCAGCCATTTTGGGAGTCTTTGATCAAATCAAAGGCAGACTTTACGTTTCCAGTAAAAAAATTCTGATAGAGAATTTCGTTTTTCGTCTCTTCTCAAAGTTCACAGTTGCAGCTCTATTTTTATGCGCGGGGCTTGTCACTATGCAAACATTAATTGGTAATGATTTTATATATATGATTCCGATGAAATATATACACAATTATAATAATATATATGATTAATGATGCCACATGGTTCTCCGTGAATTACATACAAACAAAACTCAATTCACATTCAATTCAATCACATGCAAATGCAAATGCAAATATACAGCGTTTACGGTTGCGGGAATGAAAGTGAAATGTGAAGGATTTTATTTATTTATTATGATTTACATATGACTTTATATTCTTGTCAATGAAAAGGGAATCAAATCAAGTGTTTTGTTTTGTTTTACATTCAACATGCATGCAATGAAAGCTTGCAATACTATTTTACTAATTATGTCATGAGAGTGAGCGCCACATGCTTTTCTTTCCAAATTCCAAAACACTGTATGAATCCATGGAATGATGAATTGACGACTAACCTTTCAATGCGATATGAGATTACTTCAGATTACACACGCACACATCCATGAGTTTTAATTGCTTTATTTATTTGAAAGGTGAACACATAAAGTGCATTTTACCCCCAAAAGATGATATACGACCGGAAGCTCTGAATCAGTACTGTTTCATTATGAGCACCTACACTCTCCCTCATTTGTGAGTCATATTTGTTTTCACTGATTACCACCTTTTTGTAATGTATGTATTTGTGCTAGTGGGAGAGAAATCACAACAAACTGTGAATATTATTTAAAACAAAATATTTGCACATTTCTATACGTAAATGAATTATAATTGTAATTTTAATTTTACTAAAGAATTGTCTGTTGTCGTGAAATGGTTTAATATTTACATAAATATATGGTACATATGTTCTATATTTGAATATTTTAGATACAATGTAACGCCCTCAGAACATCTTCCTCATTTTGGTGTGGGTCCATACAATCGGGATACGGATAAGCAAAAATATCATTCATACTACCAATGGGTCCCTTTCGTCCTCTTTTTCCAGGTAAACAATGAACTTTCCCTTCATTTCCCATCCCTTGTTTTTTTTTTCTCCAGTACTTTTTTTTTTTTTTTTACGCTTTTCCATGGAATTAAATGCTGATTCTTTTTCCGTTTCTTTTGTTCTTGTTCTCTCCAGGGAATTTTCTTCCTCGTTCCACACATTCTTTGGAAGGCTTGGGAAGACAATCGAATCCGTGCATACGCGAATCTGGAATTAAGTCCTAATAATAAGATGCAAGTAAGTTTGCTGCCGCCATATTGGATTATTGGATTATTGGATTAGTAGTCTAATTCTGATACTAAATACTATACATATTTATAGGATTTAATTAGAAAATGTTTCATTGAGGAGTAAAATAAATATTGTTAATGAATGTTAATCTGTTATGTTATGATGGGGATGAATAGGATAGACAACTGTTTGAGGAGACGGATGACTCGAAAAGTCAACTTCAAAGAGCAGCAGAGTGTTTCAAAGGCTACATGTACTATAATTATTTCTATTCTGGATTCTACATCATCTGTGAGATATTGAATTTCGTGATTGTGGTCGTGAATATTTTCCTGACGGACTCTTTCCTTGGGAATGAATTCACCACGTATGGTTCAGATGTGATAAGCTTCATGTATGCAGATCCAGAGACTCGAATTGACCCAATGAGTAGAGTTTTCCCCAAGGTGACCAAATGTGATTTCCGTAGATATGGTCCGTCAGGGAATATTGTACCATATGACATCATGTGCGTTCTCGCTCTCAACATCCTCAATGAAAAGATTTACTTTTTCTTATGGTAAGCCAACATATTATATTATATAAGATACTTACTTATACACATTCAAATTCAAAGTCAAATTCCAATTAATCTCAATCATTTCTTATCTTTTAATACGCATTCAACATGAAATACACACACACAAACACGAGTGCACATATATAATATAATAATACGAATATAATTATTATATAAAATTTAATATATTATGTCAACTGTGGACATGAGCTGAAATTGAAAAGGTGACTGCTGCTGACTGCTACTCTGACTCTTATGCTCTTAGTTAATATTGTTACTGTGCGTGTATAAAAAATATAAAAGCAGCTTAAATCCGTGTTATGGAGGAATGAAAAGGCAAATTCAAATTCAAGCAATGACAAAACTATAATATATTATAGAGAAACTATAGAGGAATATCATCATGAATAAATCTAACTCGTTTTAAATTGACTGGTGAGGTCATTCCTTTTCAAGTGGAATGGAGAGAAAGAGACATATCATGAGAGAGATGAGATGAGCCGAGAGAGATGAGATGAAAAGCATGTGTGGGATTTATTATTTAGCAACATTGTTTATAGCCATGTCAAAATGATATGTTTAATTTTTTCTCCACGTGTCCTCGTATTCGTATATTTCGTGTACATGTTTCCCCCCTTATCAAACGTCCTTTTTCGAAACAAGTGAGTCTCTCATCGTCAGCATATCTCTTTCTATCTCCATTATACGATATAGACTGTACAACTACTAGGTATATATTACATAGCTACATATTATATGCTTATAATTTGGACTTTTGGATTTCTGAGATCGGGTCAGAAGCTATACGACAAACAGAACAGAACACAGAGGAGAGAGAGACGCATGCAAAAACTCAAAAACCTTTTAAGACTCCTAAGCAAATAGAGAAAGAGACAGAGACAGAGAAAAACATGCTCATGGTGACAGGGTCACTTGAATCTTGTCGCCTGAAAAATGTTGTCTTGTGAGCCAGATGGGTTTGGTTTTGGTTTTGGTTTTGGTTGATGGTCGATTCGGGTGTGTGTTCTGTGTTTTTCTAGTTTCTCTCTCTCTCTCTCTCACATAACAAACTACATAATTTAATATATACTGTATAATACAAGATGAAGAATTTATAATTTTCCCATTCAATGACTTTTCTTCTGTTGGTTTTAAGAAGAGAGTCAAGGAATAATATGTGAAAATATATATCAGATTCTCCTTTGTATAATGTCCTTAAATTTTACAGCCTATTAGTTACAAAGTTAAGATCATTAGACAGCTTGGCAAGATAAAACAACTAGAGGACTTGACATGATACGTATATATACGAATTTTAAATGTGCATGTACATTGACTATATATGTACAAAGTAACAGCAGCAGCAGCAACTTTTCTCAAATCCAAATCTCATCGTTGTATAAGTATATGTAATAATACACAAAGTCACCTTGCTTATTGCTAGTCGTGTGTGTGTGTGTGTGCGTGCTCATTTAATTTAATGAAAATGTATATGTGTATTGTTTTTTGCAGGTTTTGGTTTGTCATTTTGGCAGTAATTGGAGGATTGAATCTTGTCTACCGATTGCTCACAGTTTTAATACCAGGCCTCCGAAATCGGCTCCTCCTTCGAAATGTCCCTGAGAAACATCAATATGAAGCGTCATGTGTTGCTAATAAACTTAGTTTTGCCGACTGGTTTCATCTGAAAAGGATTTCAGATAATATACATGCTGGTCGATTTGGTGAGCTTTGCTCGGCCATAAATCATGTACTGAATGATTCCTCTTCACCAGAATCCTCAATTCATTCCAGGAGTCCAGTATCACTCATGTCACCTCCACCCACATATGATATGACCCACAGCTCGACTCTCAAAATGACTGACACCCTGGGTGGTGGTGCTTTAGGTGATACTAAAAATAGTGCATTATATTCCCGGAATAAACATTATCCATCCCTTTCATTAGACGAGTCTGACAATGGTCATGAAGTGGAACCTTTAGTCTCCACAAGCAAATTTTAAACGATATACTATATAGAAAAAAAATACGTTTCAATTATTATTATCCGTATATACAGATATATTCCGTATGTGATACATAATAGAATAATAAATATATAGAGCAGAGTAGGGATGAGATCCTAATTAGATAAATACTGTGTACATTTGTAGGTAACAGAGAGAGGAAATATATATGTAATCTGTCATAATTATATATTCAATAATATCTGGGTGGGCTTGGAGATCAAATACAGATATGTACAAAAAACACACACTCACACACACGTGCCCCTTGTTTTTCTTTTCTTGTTTTTCTAAATGAAGATTGAAAAAATTAAAAAGGTTTACTTATTGTTAGTTCCAACCCACCCAGTTACTATACTTTATATTATATTATTATTATTATTATCATCAGTCAAAAATTTATTTTCCTAAGAATAATTCCAGTAAGAGAAATTCCAAAAAACAAAAACAAAACATTTTTTCTCTTCTCTATTAAGAATTTTTCGCAGATGTGTAATGAAAAATGATTACATAACTAACCTAAAATATAATTATATGATACTTAAATAATTGCACTTGTCAATGAACTTGCACAAGGAATTACCGTCAGTTAATTATCAAAGTTTGAGCTTACTTTGAACTTGATGGGATGAACCTGACTTTAAAAAAAGGGAGAAAGAAATTGAAGAAATTTTTTATCCATTCATGTTTACCGTGAGTTTGCTCTTACTTTATTTTTTATATAGATATGTATATGTATGGGCAATAATATGGTATATGTATATGAATATGGGATTGTACATTTTTCTACATGTAGGTTTTAATTAAAAGTCTTTACATTAGTCATAAGGTTTTTAGTTATTTTTTTTTTTTTTTTTAGGTTTGAGCTCTATTAAATGTGTGCCTCATTAGCCTTCCAGTGTTTTTCATGTGTATAAGGACGTGTGTTTGTAGTTATATGTAAAGACGATGATAGGTTATGGATAAAAGATAATGGTAATTGGGCAGGTGTATAAGGAATTTCTGTTCTCCTCATAAGTTTTAGCTGGTTTTCTATATCATTTAATGACTCAAGACAAGAGTTAATGGCGTGTACAAAAAGACAATACAGATTTTTCTTACTTCCGTCTCTTTTCTTTATACTCTCAACTGAGTTTCTATTTTTTAGGTTTGTTTGCGTATACTTATAGTGGTTTTTGAATGCGTAAATATGCTCACGCTTATTCTCTTGCACCAACATTCTTTCGATTGTAAATTGTAAATTTTCTATTTATTTGTTTTTGTTCAATGTTGGTTTTGGTTTTGGTCGTAGTGCATCAGCGTGTGTGCAGCGTCATAATAATAATAATTGTGCTTGCACTAAACGACAACTAACTACAACTACACCACGTGCAAGACATTTTTATTGTATTTTATTTTATTTTACCATCTTCATGTAAAAAGCCTTGAGTCCTTATTTTTTTTGACGTTTTGATGACTCTATATATTTTACATAAGTCAAGTACATAAAAACGTGTAAATTTTATTTAAGATATTAAAAGAGGGAAATATGGAGAGACGTGTGTATATTTTTATTTTTACACACTTACACATTTCTTGTTTTTTTTTTTTTTTGCAAACTACAAAACGCCTTGCAAAAGTGCAAAAATGCAAGAAAAATAATATAAATTTTGTTTTCCTTATATTGCTCCATTGGTTTTTATATACATGTATATTCAGAAAGTGAGAAGATGTGACTGGAAGCCAAGCAGCTGATGGCTATATAATATAATGAGATACACACACACACACAGAATACACTTGCATTCACGGCCAACATAACTGTGTATAGTTCAGAGTTTACATGTATATATGGCTGAGCAGTTGAGCACCATGAATGGAAATTGAAGCAGGCAAAGTTCCGTAGGAATCGTTTTTAAACCATATGATAATGGCACATAAAATGCTCACGTTGGAGTTTGAGGTCTAGAATTCTAGATATGTATATTGCCATGCTATAAGTACATGAAGTTTTCAAAGAGTTGAAGTTGAAACGAGACGAGCATTTTAAAGTTAAAGTCAAAAGCCCAAACAGATTAGTTTGCTCACTCTTTTCTTTGTAACTTTGCTCTCCGTCGTCGTTGACTATTCTCATCGTCAGTTTGGAATACTGAACGTATCACACAGTGAAACACACACAGTTCAACCACAAAATTCGCACCTATATACATCATGTGCAGGCGAGTGAGGATTTGTGGAGACCTGAATACCTGTGTGCAACTTAAAATATTCTTCACATGCATTCATTTTCTTCTCTGTCTACCTGGCTCTCTGACTCCTCTCTCTCTCTCTTTCTTTCTCTCACTTCACCCATATGATTTGAAACTAGATTTAAAGTGCACACATTGTAGCAGGGTGAGAATGAAGTATGTATATGTATAGGAACAGCCAAACAGGAGACATTAGTTATTCATAAGGAGAGAGAGAGAGAGAGGGAGAAAACGGAGAATTATAGCTCTGCACTCTGCAGATAGTTTGACTAACGATAACAGAGTAGAAAATGTGTGTATTGTGCATAATATTGTGATATGAAATGTGGGCTAGACATTAACAAGAGCGAACAAAATACATAATAATTCCTTATTTATTGATAGTACACAGTGTGTGCTACACACACACACACACAACACATACAACATACACAGTCAACAGTTGGCAATAAATTGAGAGATTGTGAGCTTCCTCTCATTCTCATTGCATTGGCAGATATTAGTAATATCCAAATATACTGTGTGTGTGTGTGTGTGTGTGAAACCATATTTAGCATGTCATCAAATTATGTAGTTTCCAACTCTTAAGAAGACATAATTATAATTTATGGTACTTGTATATTTACTATATTAATATATTTATACACATTCTTGCGTAATCCTTCATTTATATGCAAATATATGAGTGTCCGTAGTAGTCCGTATGCAGTAGCAGTAGCAATAATAATGATAATAATAATTGAATGACATTAAAATCTGAAAAGCTTGTGTGTGTGTAAAAAAAATCCGAATGAAAACACCCTACACAAATGATAATATACTTATCAAAAGGACGGACGTACAAGGATTCCTTGTGTTCTGTGTGAAGGAAGCTTATAGAATTGTATAAGGAAAACCACAGATATGTGTCCTTAATGTTGAAATGAAATACACACAAAAAATATCTTTCGCTTGAGAAATTTGCAAGGAGTACGGTATGGTTTAATATTTTATTTATCTTATATCCATGTGTAAAATGATGTATATGAAGGAACGTAAATGTAAATATATAATAATAAATGTCTCCAGATGAAATGAAATGAATGGAAAATTTTATGTAAGAGGAGAGAGAAGAGGGCATTGCTATAATCGTTATTAAATAATCAACAACAAAAGTTTCTTTCTCTACCATAAACCATCATATAAAATACTAGGTACTAGATTAACTAGATACTAAATATAGGTACTTATATATAAGTTATAAATATGCCATCTAATTCTAATTCAAAGTCAAAGCCTAAAACTTGTATTTTTTCTTGATCGCGTCGTGTCAAAAAAATTAGTCAGTGATAAAAACAAAAACCTCCACGAATGGACATATTTAATATTTACATGTGTGAGGAGACAGATACGAAATGTGTTCATGTGCACACATGAGCAAAAAAAAAAAGAGTTTTATTTTTGCAGACATCATGTCAATTCTTTATGTTGTATTGTATGCAAAAACTTGAGGCATATGGAAAATGGTACTTGGAAACTATAATTTATACTTGTGTTTCTGCTTGAATCTATCTGGTATTTGATAAAGATAAAACAAGGCTCTTCTTCTTCTTTCAGAATTTCACACACTATACACATTTCAATGATTTCAACGTCTCCCCCGTCCCACATTTAATTATAGAATTTCTATATAGTCTTCACATTTTACAGTGTGTACATTTTATGAACAGTCCTAAGTAAATTCAAATTCAAAATTCAAATCCAGACAATTAGAAAGTTTTTCTATTTGCATTAGAAATACAGATACAGAGTGTGTATATTATATATAGAGAGAAGAGTCTGCAGACAGAGCACATGCACTAGCCAATTTGACATATACTTAGCATGTGATTTCAGATATTTCAGAGGCAATGTAAATAGACAAATGTAGACAAAAGATTGTCGTGGTGGAATAATAATTAAGGAGTGACACACACACACACACAAACAACACACAACCAAGTGCACTATTTGTGGCTGAGATATGTTAGTTTTGGTTATAGTTATTTCCATTGCCATACACATATACGATATAAATAATCCATGTACAATGAAGTAGTCGGGAAATTAATAGAGAAGCAGATCCAAAAATTAAAAACAGCAGTCACTTACACTCACACATAAATTCAAATAGAGAGAAATATACTGTATAAAACAAGACAATGGATCGGTGTAGCCTTGGTCTTCAATTCTCGATAAAATATACAAACAGCAAACACATCTATTCTATATACAGAATATACAGGAGTACATGATTACTTAACACATTATGGCTCAATTATTATATGATGAAGGTCAACAAAATGGTATTACGATTACGAGATTCGTACAGGGGAAAAAAGAATTTGGTCCAGATGAATCCAACTTGAAAGAATATAAATATAAAAAAATACAAATGTGTTATGGCTATATGACTACCTATATATATGGCCATACAATGGCGTGAATTTGAATGGGACTCTCAGCTCTCTCATCTCATCTCATGTGTGCAGCAGCTCTTTGCATAAAGTTCAATAGAGAAAATGTGTATGTGGATCTGTATACAATGGGAATAAATATGAACTTAGAAATTATCATGTCATGTACATTTATAATCTATAACCATAATATACACTTGCATCTTGTATAAATTTCCTATTACGTTCTTTTTCACCACCACATTGAACAACTAACAAATCTCGTAGTCGTAGTCGTAGCTAACAAAACCTTACAGGCACTTACATACGATACGATTGCATTTGCAATGATGAGTTTTGCCTCTCTTCTTCCACATTTCCACTTCCACATTTTCCACACTTGCTCCTCTGCCTTTGACTGCGTAGTGTTATATGTTAAAAGTTATAACTTACACTTGAACTTGGTATGGGATAATTAGAAGCAACTTCCAAGTACAAGAGAAAAAAGTGAATACAAATTACAAACACACAGACAGACACACGGGCGTAATAGGTATTTAATCACATAAGTATATTACACAAACTATTATGATGATTTCTTTTTCCTCATTTAAAATATATATACAAACTCTCGCTTTATTCCGCTACTGCATTCTGCACTCACATATGCATTTTATGTACACTCTCTGTTCAGATAAATGAATGAAGGAAAAAAACAAGATGAATAATTAAGATCAAAGTTTCCCCGACCGACAAGATTGAATTAACTTTTATGCTCTCATATTTCATATTTCATCCTCTCACACAAAAGTCAAAATTTTCCTCTACAACAACAAGAACAAGAACAACAAAAAAATCTTGAGCATATACTTAATTAAAGTCATCCTCAGTAATATTTATAATTAATGCTTCAGACATTATTATTATACAATATATGTTTACAATATTTATCGTATAGTATGTACAGATATTATTAGCCATAACATTTTTCATTTTTTAGCAGATCAAGTCGATTAATTAATATTTTGTAAAAGTTTTATAGCAGTAACACAAGCACAATTCCAAGGACCAAAAAAAAAACAACTGCTTATATTTATATAAGCTGATTGTCATGCATAAATCAAAATATACAAAGCTTTTCCTCAATTGACTGACCAAAATCAAATCAAATCAATGGGACAAAAAAGTGCATTTACAAATGATCTTTGAGATTCCAAATTCCAAGATTCCATGATGGAACTTATGTGAAAAATCCAGGGGGAAAAGTTATTGTCTATATGAAATCCCGCATTCAAGACAAAAGAAAAATAAATAAATTCTGAAAAAAAAAAAAACTTTCTAGCCTTCTATAATTTGATCGTAGAGCCTTCCAATGAGGGTGGAGAATTTGTGCTCTTGTAAATTTAATCGAAGGAGACGGAGAAGGATCCAATCGGAAGTGTTTAGTCTGTCCAGAACGACCACCACTTGTGAATTGGTGGGAAAAGTTTCAATATTCAGACTCATTAGTCTCACCCGAGAAGAAACGAGTGTGGCAATCCGGTAGAGTACTTGAGCTGCCGTCAAAATTGCTACCAACACGAACCTATATACACACAATAAATAGAAACAAAAACATTTTATATAGAATGGGAAATTAATTGCGTCATGGGAGATTTACTGATGAAAAAAACGGATGTTGGAAAAGCAGATGTAATTTCAGGGAACATTTAACATTCACTTGGCCAGTAAATTAAACTTTAATTAGTATCATCACTGTAAATCTTTTATCATCATTCTGAATGAGACCTTTTCCTCTTTGTTTTGTTTTGTCCAATATGGTTCATTCATAACTTCAAAATGTAAAGCGTATATCGTATATCGTATATATACATTCATTTCATACATATAAATATAAAACGTACCAGAACCAAAGGAAGGCAAATATTTTCTCATTGACGATATTAGACGTGAGAATGCAGAGCGTATCAAAACGTTGGATACTTCCAGTGGGTCCATATTTGTGAAATACACATTTTGTCATTCGTGGGAAAACGACGGACATGGGATCCATTCGATCTTCTGGATCTTTCTCCAAAAACTCAAATACTTTGAGTCCATATTGACTGAATTCTCCACCAAGGAACACGTCCGTGAAGTACATATTGAATAGGACCACGAACAAATTCCCAAATTCACAGGCAATGTAAATGAAACTGTACCAGAAATGCTCGCCTTTGGACTGAATTAGATACTGAGCTAATTGAGTCATATGCTTCCCGTCATCTTTGGACTGCAAATCTCTTCTCTGTGTGTGCATTCATGTAAATATATAGTAAATACACCCCATTTTATGTTTTTGTTGAAATATTCTCATTTCCCCTGTAAATATATGTATAATGTATATGAATACATGTTTGATAATTCATTGGATGGAACTTACATGAAGTTCTTGGACAATGTGAGCAAGTTTATAATTTTCATAGTAAGTCCAAATGTACATTGTGGCTTGGAACATGATGGCTTGTAGAAATAGGAAATAGACAACCCATTGATAGTAAGAATGCTGGAGAGTCTCAGAACTTCCATGAACATACTGACCACCACCAAGTCTAGACCGATGAACGGGCATTGGACCTTTCGCAGCAAAAGCATCCAACTTTGTATCGAATGGAACCTGTGGAAACAAATATACAATATATATAATTATATCCGTATTATATAATAATTATATAAATAATATAATTTGGTCTCCTAGACTATCTCAACATTAAAACTTGTTATTGTTATTGTTTGGCAATGAACAAACAATTGAAATTTGAATTTGTAAAAAAAACTGGAGTGAGAAGAAAAAAAACTCACGGAGAAAGTGGAGCTGACATAACAAAAACTATTGATGACTTTGAGAGGGATCACAGCCACATTGGCCGTGTCTTCTTGAATTGGTAGACATTTGATGTGACCACCCATCCACTCTTTCCAGCAGAGCATGGACACAAAAATGAGGAGTAGCCAGGATGTCCAGACATAATGTAAACGGAATATCCATTCTGTGGTGTGGAGTCGTAAAATCAAGACAGATATTGACAATTTCCCTTTGAACCATTTACCCAGGGATTCGTAGAATGTAGCCATATTGTGTATTTACAAAAAAACAAAAAAAAAACAAACTAACTGTCCTTTTTTTTCCTTTACAAAAATAATAATAATTCACTCACAGTTCAAACAAAATCTTATCAATTTATCACAAATCAATTAATTAAATAATCAATATTTCCAATGTCCATAGCAATTATGCTCAATAAAATAAAATGTATTATCTCTCTCTATAATCTCCAGTAATTACGAAAAACGAAAAACGTACATATTTTCTCAGAAAAGCCTGTTTCCTGTTTTCCAAAAATAGTAAAAATTATTGTCGTTATATTTACGTTATCACAGATTATTATTCTAAAATGTTCAAAAAGTAAATTATATGTAAAGTCACTGATGATTTTCACTTCTCAAAAGCAAAAATAATCCTTAGGTACTTTTGCACTCAGGCCATTTCCCGAATTCACACTCAAAATATATGTGGCCACTAATTTAACTGACCAGAGAAGTAATGAAACTGAGAGCTGGGATTTGAAACTGGATTTGAAAATCCAGATTCAATCACTACATAATCGACTTGAACTCATTAGCAATCGAATTGATCAGTATTTCGTACATATTTTTAATTTTTTTTTACATATAGCCATTTCCTGTGTGCTATTGCTGTTGCTGACCATCTGAAATATTATTGCAATATATCTAATTTTGCTCCAAATAAAATGGCATAGACGAATCAGCACGTTGATGAACGTAATTTTCATTTGTTATTTTAAACAACGTCATAATTACAAACACACACCACACAGGATTGTATTTATGTAGGACAGAATTTGTGTGCATGGCCAGCATTTTTCATCAGTCTCTTGAGATTCCAATAAAATAATCCACATTCAACATTCCGCAATTTCATTTCAATTGCTCTCATCTTTTTCTTCAACCTTGGAGAAATACTGACTAGAAATTCTCAGGATTTACAGCTGATTCATCAAAAGATTTGTGTGTAGAATTTGATCATTTTATTTATAGGATGAATTGAGCTTGTAATTGTGGATTCCTCATCGAGTTGAGATCAAATGAAGGAACGGATGGTGGTGGTGGTGGGAAAGCAGATTAAAAGCAGTAGCTGTGGAGCACACAGTACATAGAAAAAGAAGAAAAGGTTAAAGTTAAAGCAGAAGCTTGCCCATTTCCATTTCCATTTTCCCTACTGACTCCTGACTACTGATGATACAGTCAGGGGCATTCATTCATAATTCATGATGATACAAATGGAAAGGACTTGGGCTTCTTTTTTTTCTCTTTTCCTTTCTTTTCCCCTTCCACTTCCATTCACTTGCATTCTTCCATTCTTCCAACTCAAAAAGAAAAAAAACTCATCTTGCTACATCCCAAAACACTAAAGTTCTCTCTCTCTCTCTCTCTCTCTCTCTCTCTCTCTGCATACATCGATTGTATTGTGTCTCTCTGTACATACAAATGGGGAAGAAGAGTGAGTATTATAAATTACCCAAAGTTACTTCTATAATTGATTTTTATTGCAAATAAAGAGAGTTCAGGGAGCTGTTCCTCTTCACATTATTATAATCTATACAACAATTAAAAGTGTATAATTCTTTACTTATGTTTCCCATCCAACTGATGGTATACAGAGATTCGCTCCACGGAGCGGCTCTTCACATGACAACTTTTAAATTACACCCGCCTCCATTACACTTGTCCTCCTCGTACACAGTCCACACACACACACACAAGTACAGATAGAATTTGTATATAGAATGGGAAACCTTGCCCATTTCCTTCAATTACTTTTACCTCCACAGGTAAAAGTGCATTTCATTTCTTTACACAGATTATTTGTCAGACCCCCAAATTTATTGTCACTTGAATTTGAATTTGAATTCATAATGTAAGTTATGCAACTGTAAAAAAAAAACTATCTGGATTTGTAATCAATGGATTCTCATTGGAATCTCCAAAAGAATTCCCAATTTGCATATTACAAAGTTAACTGTCAATAAATTCAATGAGTTTCATGTATGAATGCATATGGTTAAGAGTATGTATAATGAGAAAATTGGTGTAGGGTCGATTTCGATTGGGAAAAGAATGTGTAATTTTACTTATCATGATCATATCATGAGAATATTGAGAATAAGAAGGAAATATTACGAACAAGCTGCTGCTGCTGCTGCTGCTGTTGATCATCCTTTCTATTTTTCTATATCTCTGTCCATAACTTCATAGTAAATCGTCAATACTGATACATATCTATTTCTGTACATGTGTATATTATTATTGTGTATGTGTATTTGCGTATGCGTATGAATCTATGAATATGTATGTATGTATTGTAATTGTATGAAAATTGTTGTATTGTACTCATTTCATTTCTCAATGTCAAATCATTTCCCATCTGATAAGCTCCTCTCTCTCTCTCGCTCTCGGAAATTTACAAATGAAAATCTCCAGTCTCAAGTCAGTCAGTTCAGTACTGAAAAAATATTTACAGATAGAAATAGAAATACTTACATGAAATGAGAATGGAATGGGAGAACGTTGGATTTTTTGGACAAGGGTTACTTTTTTGAGCTGGAGAGTTTTGGAGTTTGAAGGTTTCAGAGCTTTAAAAAGAATTATACAAAGAAAGTTGAATATTCCACATCCAACATCCACTCATCCACACACATATATTTATGTATGTATATACTTATATACATAAACTCACTTTTCTTTTCCCTGTGCCTTCTTTGCCATGGGCTTTGGGCTCCACACTCCACATACAAAAAAATGAACCTTTAATTTTTTCTTACCTCTCGTCTAATAACAAAACTAAGGAATTCCACTGGTGAGAGTACCTGAGCTATATAAATAATTCTCAGGCTCTCTTTCTCTTTCTCTCTCTCTCTCTCTTGCTCTCTTGTTGTTCTTTAAAAATGGCTCTGTTTGTAATTTGGAACGACTTTTTAGTTCGGGAGAATCATCAAAGGAAAACGGAGAATGAGATGAGCCCCTTCAATCAGGTTTATTAGTATATCTATTGTTAAACCCTTGTTCTATTCTATTTGTGGCTTTGTGGTTTCAAATCATATTGGAATAGGTAAGTTATGTCAGAGTTAAAAAAAAACAAGGAACTTTTTATTACAGATATTCCATGCATAATAAATAGAAGAATACACATGTATATACAAATACAAATGTATACATATATGTACACCTATACCCCTTTTTTAATGTGCACAGTCTCTCATACACTCAACAGTTCTACACCATGTACAATCAAATAAATGGTAAAGATATGTTCGTATTCCAAATAAGGTAAAGATTCCTAAAATAGCATAACAAGAGCGAACACACGTCTATTTTCTATATTACATGCATACATTTTGACAATAATAATAATTACAATCTTGGAATCTCCGTATTTACGAGTCCTTTCCTTTTGCTTTTTCGTTTTTGTTTTCGTTTTCGTACCACCTCACAAAGACATTGGATTTTTTTTTATTATTATTGTTTTCGTTCATTCTTATCCACAGTCTACCTCTACACTCTACAGTATATATATGTGGGAGAGTCGGTCAGGAAAAGCACTTGAGAATCTTGAGAACTTTTTTTTCTCCATCTCTCTCTCTCTCTCTCTCTCTCCAGAGTTTTTATGGCCAATGAATTGAATTGCATTTGAATTAGAATTTTAGAGCTGAATAATAGAAGAAGACGGGTCATCATACATATTATGTATTATCAAGTAGTATTATATTATGTACGATGGAGTCGAGTCGAGAGTCGAGAGTGGATTATGTGATTAAAAGGATTTCTCTCCGTCGTCCTCTAGACAAGATGACCATCCTTTCGTGGTCTTCTCCAAAAACTCCAAAGCGCAAAGCGCCCTTTCTCACACTCTTTTTCTCATCTCTCTCAAACTCTCAACTCTCAGCTCGTAACCCAAATCCATCGGAGATCGCTCCATGTATATTTTTATATGCATATCTATCTATAATCTTCCTCAACACACAACACACATCACTTTTCGTTCTCATATGTACGCGACAGAGAGAGAGAGGGAGAGAGAGAGAGATGGTGGTGAGTTGAAACTAAACAAGAGCTAAACTTGTTGTTCATCTTATTCCATTCCATGGTGGTATATTCTATTATATTTTGTACACATGAAGAGGATTCAAGTTGGTCTGTCTCTGTGTGTCTGTGTGTGTGGTGAATGGTGAAGGTATGGATCGAGATGCTCCAAGTGACTAATACACAGCACACTCACACTCACACTCACACTCACACACACACATGGATATATATCGTATGTAAAGGATATATATGGGGTTTTATTTATGCGTTCTTGCTGAGATTCTTGGGTTCTTGTGGACTTGTTCGGAAAAGTTGTTCGTATATATCTGTAGTTGGACGTGAGACTGTGGGCTGGCAGGCAAATTCTCAAATCTGTGAGAGCTGAAGGACGGGAAGAGTAGGCTTAAAAACAGAGTTGTTTCTCTCTCTTTCTCTTTTTCTCTGTCCATCTTCATCGTTGTCGAATTTTCCTCCTTGATCGTACACTCGTCGACTCGTACACTCAAACACAAATCGGACCATTGCACATCGCACGTACATAATCCATAATCCGTAAAGTACACTCACGCACACAGTTTCTTATTACATTACAAAAGTCATAGCCATATAGTAAATACATAGTTACTCTCTCTGTACAAGCACTAAAGGAGTGTAAAGAGTGTATAAAGAGTCGAATGTAAAATGTAAATGTAAAAGTGTAATACAAAGTTTTATCCACAGAAAGAAAGGAGAAAAAAGGCTAATACGCGTATGTACACCAGTATGAAACAGGAAAATGAGGATGAAGATGAAGGAATAATACAATAATAATATTATATATACGGTATAAATACAATACCGCATACCGAATACCGAATGTCTGTATGTAAATGCATGTACAAAGTACAAACAAAGTACAAACATACAAACTATCAGAAAACCTGAAATTATTCCAAGAGAGCGACGAGATGTGTACACACATTTGAGAAAATCAGTAAATGAATCTGAAAATCGTGCCATGTCCATGAATACTCTTTCTATCTCGCTGTTGTAGGAGAAGATGTATTCGTATTTCGTATAGAGATGGGAGGTTTCTCCATGTACGATATACACAGTTGATAAGCTTTGTCACCATTTCAGGCCATTGTGTCCCCATATTATGACAGTTTGGAATGCATTCTGCTCAAGAGAGAGAAGGGATAGTGGATGGACCACCGACGACAACAGACCAGAACGTCCAGAACGAGAACGAGAAAGGAGGAAAGCAAAAAGCCCGTATGTAAACCGTCGTTACACTCGGTCAATAGTAGAAGGAAGCTACTCAAGTTGAGCATTAGGAGCAAGCAGCATGAACTTTATGTGTGCACTAATACACACTTTAGTCAATTTATATATTACGTATGTTTGTGTTCTCTTTTTCTGGTTTGCATATAACGTAAAGGTTAAGGTAAAGGATTTTCCATGCTGATGACGATGAGGATGATGAGATGAGACTCGAGACTTGGAGATCGTGAGTTTTGTTAGCCACTTTAGCCAGGCGTTATATCTAATTGTTGTTACCTACAGAGAGAGAGAGAGGAAGAGAGAGATACGGGTAGAGAGTGTCACTTTTGTTGGTGTGGTATGGTATGGTTTGAACTGTTTGGAGTATAGTAGAGATGATGCTGTGGGCTGTGGGTAATAAAAATTGACGATGCTCTCTCCGCCCATTCTTCCTTCTTTTCCTTGTTGACAAAGTCAAAGTCAAGTCCAATGCCGAGAATGGTTTGGCTTTTTTTATGGGAGCGGGCCAATCTCTTTCCCTTCCAGTTTGATACTGTACACGTACACTGTACACACCAAATACACAGGGCACAGGGAGAATCTGTAATAATACGCTTTTAACGAGTGTCGCTTTTAATGTACTATGTAATGTCCCAACATATGCATTTCTAATAGTCCTCAATGGCATGTACCACTTACCACTTACCAACTACGAACAAGAAAGAAAAAAAAAAAAGAAAAGGAAAAGTCTCACTGCAATAATATAATGCAAACGCCATGTTCAAAACTACACAGCACAGACTACAGACACAGACAGACAGACACTCGTGTGAGTAATTGAAATTGGGACATTACACAACACAACACACCAAGCAAATGGTAATAAGTATAGTAATAACAATAGATTTGTTGTCAAGGCATCATTTTCTTTTGTCGTCTTCGTCGGAGGTCGGAGATTCTTCTTCAGGTGTCCGTATCAAAACTCAATATAACTACAACAACACATACCACACACACAGACCATAGGTACAGCAGGGAACAACTTACATTAACATAAAAATATTACTAACCTATAAAAAACTAGGTGGGTTTTCTTTTACTTTTTTTTATACATTCCTCTACCTTAGTCAAGGCATCAAGATCTGCATTTGGATTTGGCGATTAATCTACTCCGTACAGTTGACATTTCATTGCTCGGATCCTCCTCAAGACGAAGACGAAGACGAAGATGAAAACGAAGATGAAAACGAAAATGAAATTTAAGTACAATAACAAATTAAGCTGGTATGTAGAAATTTATGGCTAATTTTTTTCTCCTCCAGCATCTCATTTACAATTTCCCATTTGACTTCAACGACAAGCTATTACGTTATGTATTATGGTTTGGGGTGACAATAAACTGGTGTGCATTACACTTTACACTTTACATTTACAGATCTTATTACTATATTACCTCTGTCACATGTCACAAAGTATTTTTTTGCTTAACGACAGTTTTTTGTCTCTACTATCGTACATACGATATGTACAGTCACTATAATAAAATGTAAAATGATGTGGCGATCTTATCATGGGAAAGATGAAATACTTCAAAGTTTAAAAAGCAAGGGTGAAGACACACAAGCAGAGAAAAGAAATTACATTATTATTCACTCTCTTGCCTTGCTTGACTCTGATTGCAATTTGGGATGGCAAATATTTTGAAGCTAAACTGGATAATGGATCATTAAAGGTGTCTATTGTGTTGTCATTACATTCTGATGGCTATTCGTCAAAGTCTCACGTGATGACAACAACAATTATTTTCATGTGTTATTAATACCAGTGATAAAGGTAATGTCGTCGTCTTCTTGGGCTCATTCACACATACAGAATACAGATACATATACAGATGACCATTGTGAAGAAAGCAATTTTTCTTTTTCAATCACTTGTCCAACGTCCAATTCCGCTCTCTCTCTCTCCATTTCTCTTTTGCTGTATCTTGACGATAGAGCATGATTTCCTTGGACTGTCGTCATCGTCGTCATCCACACTCAAAAGTTCAAAGACAAGGGAGATGAATCTAAGGATTTGAGTCTTTTAATGCTCTCACATCTCCAATCTACAAGTACTTATAAGGCAGGAGCCGAGACTCCTTCTCATTCATTCCATAAGATTATTGCCGATTACATGTACGTACTGAATGTATACTGCTATACATATTTCTATGTGGATGTGGACATTGGACGTACACACACCGACTTGCTCAAAACTTGTCTGTCCACCTCAAAAATTAAAACGCTGTGGGGAAAAAAAGTGAATGAGAAAAAAATGCACACGTTCTCAATACTGTATATATATATACAACATGTGATTTTCCCGAGTCCGATTACTTTTCCACTGTATACGGATCAAACTATATAATTTTCTTTTTAATTTTCTCTGTTCTAATCGGTAAATCGTGTCATTGCAAATGAAAAACCATTTTTTCCCTCTCTTCCGCCAAAATCCCAATGCCAATTTGTAATAATTATTATGATAATAATAAATAAATATATACCTTATATACGATTAGATTTTTTTGAATGATACAATGACGATGAGTTTAGACTCAGAAAAATGTTTTTTAATATACAATAAATGTATTGTGTATTTTCATTATGGTCTACCGCTGGTTCATGATTGTTGTCAATGTAATGTAAATAATAGTAAAATTGTAAAATAAAAGATTTTATTATTTCGACGCGTTTCATTCTTTTCATTTCATTTCAAGTCAACATGAACATCAACTTTCCACTTCCAGTTCTCATCGTCAGTTTATACTTTATATTTCTTTATATATGTACATATTCTCATTTTCTGACGATTCGAAACAAGTTTAATTGAATGAAAAGCTTCTACAGATATACCTACGAAATACGAACACGGGGATATTTTTATAGGATTATTTATGCTCCTGTCAACTTGATAAAAACAACTACACACAAACACACACACACACACATTGTCCAAAAAGCAGAATTTTTATCATCATGAAATTCCCTTAAATTCTTGAGACTTGCTACATTCAGAGGAAGGGGAAATTAATACAGTAAAAAATTAGAAAAATTACTCGTTTTGCCGTTTAAAACGTTCGTTCCTCAATTCCTCACTAATGTATATTTCCTTTTCCATAATACTCTCAACCAAAATAATAATAATTATATGGACACAAGAGATTCTTTTTGGATGTTGAATATATTTTCGATGCTCATCGAGCTGCTCATGTAGAATTGTAGATTCCTATACCTATTCAAAAGAGAGAGAGAGAGAGAGGTTTATATGTAAACTAGCCGGCGTCGTCTTGTTGTTGGTGAACCGAGAGTTTTCATCGTCAGAGAGAGAAAGAGAGAGAGAGCGAGAGAGAGAGAGAGAAGGAAAAAAAGGCAGCATCAAGGGTGGGTCAACCAACCAATGCCACAAAACTCGTTTTTACGATGTCTATGCAAATCAAATGCACTGCATTTCTCTCTGGCTGTCTTCTCTGATTTTGTCTTGGGACTTGAGTCTTCTTCTTGAGTCGTCGCTTCTCTCCACTGACGATGAGTCTGTGTTTAACTTTTGCTATATACCAATTTCTCCATATATACATTTCATTGTGTAGTTAATAGTATACCTGCAACAGTTGGGATGATGAGAACGCTCGTCTCATCGCAACTCACAAGACGAAAAAGAGAAAGAGTATAGGAGAAGGAGAAAAGGATGCAAACAAAAGAGAAGGAAAGAGGCAGAGAGAGAGAGAGAACAACGTCCAGAACAGTAACGACTTCCAATGAAACTTCAAGCGGTGAACGAACTTTAGCTCAAGCTTACGCTTCTCCAATGCTTCAACTTTTTTTTTTTACCTTTATACTCTTTATCAGAGTGCGTAGAACAAAAAAAAAAGCTTTATAAGAATGAGACAGAGAGAGAGTAGGCAGATTTGAGATTGCAGAGTGAGACAGAGAGAATTGCAGACACTCGACACGACAAACACACAGGTAAAAAGTAAATGTCGGGTGATTCACATTTATAATCTGTTGTAGACGACTGACTGACTGACTGACTGTACATATACAGAATACAGATAGCATATGGCATATCTCCATCTCTATAATATACATTCTCCACACAGTTTTGGTTTCGTACATTGTTCTTCCACCACCACGAGGATGAGGATGAGGACGGACGATGAGATGGTAATTTGATAAGTCAAAGGTGTTCAACTATTTATGTATACAAGACACCACGAGTATAGGGAAAATCAGGATACTTATGCATTCATATCACTGTATATGTACGTACTTATCAGTATCTTCCGTACATTACGTCGAGATTCAGATTCAAAAAAAAAAATAATAATAAGAGGAAAGCGTTATGTTGCATCGCGTCTGTGTGGCAAAACTGCTCCCTACTCTCATAAATATAAAATATATAATAAAAATGATGAATATACTTTTACATTGAGACAAGTTAAATCCTGTGTGTGTATTGTGAGTGTGTGTGTTTCTGCTTGTATATTTGCGTGGATTGTGGATCCAGACAAGTCTCAAGTCACTATATACCATTTCAAGACTGTAAACAGTTAAAAATCCTATAGGCCTATTGAATCTTGAGCTCGTCCGTATATTTAAGATCACATTAAAAATCCAATGTATGTATGTATGTATGTATGGAATATATGGAAGGGAAATATGAAATGTGCCTCGTGGCTTCAACTTGAACAGTTGCTCGTTGCTCCATTCCTTCCTCCGTTGGAATGAATCCCTTCCTGCAATCCAATGCAATATATATATATACTTGCCAATGTTTTGCCAAAGTTGGTCATAATTTTTTTCGTGTATGTGTCTTCTCTCTCCGTCTTTTACTTTTCCGTCTACTTGTTTTTCGTGCATGCTGCCCATGCCAATGGCATATTCACATTCACATTCACATAACCCTTACAATTAGTATCTGAGGAGATTCTATATGTATGTATACATATTGTATATTGTATATTGTAGTGGTGTTTCATGCCTGGCTGAGTAGCGGAGTAATAAATATAACATAATGTTAATACTTAAGTTAAGTGTGTACATGTGTACACTCAACTCTCAACATAAAATATAATCATGAGAACTTTAGACAGACAGACAAGGGATGCTCACCATCAAATAGCATGAAAATCTCCCATCATCCCTCACCGAACCAACATAACACAACAACAACAGCAACAGCACAAATATCTTGGAAACTGAAACTGGGAAAGCTTTTCTTTCGTATTTCGTATTTGAACGACCACCATCATCACTTTTACACAAACACACACACCTTCCCCATCCATTTGTATTTGTACTCATGTACACAAAGAGAACACGCACTAAAAAAAACCACATTATATATTTAAAATCATTAAATGGACATGGAGGTAACCATAAGTAAGTAATTCAAAGGAATATCTGTAAGATAATAAAATCCGGTATGTTGATTTATAGAGATGAGTTCACTCAACATAAATATTGTAAATATAGTCTTTGGGGTCTTTTCCACTTCCATTTCCACGTACTTTTCTAATCATTATCTCTTCTCCATTTGGCTTCTTGAATAAATTATGATTAGAGTTTACACAAGCGCAAAGTCAAACATATATATTCATATCTGTACTTACTTATACATCACATACATGCACTTGCTGAATGTATTTCCAGTTCCAAGTTTTGACTCTCGTCTCCGCGTGGTGTGGAAATTGAAATTGAAAAAATCAAACAGAGAGCATCAACATTATTTGCATAAAATTTTCCTACGCAAATTAATGGATGATGCTAAAACGACGAAGCTGACGGGGAATTCATTCGAATTCATGGCAGCAGCAAGATTCATCTAATTTAATAAATTCATCTGTGGAATTTTAATCATTTAATTAAAGCGAGGATAAGATAGGGAAATCAATTCAGTAGCTACATATAAGTATATGTAGAAGACTAGGTTAAATTCATACAATTTCCTTATGTACATAAGGAAATATACATGCATTGACGTAAGTTGTTGAAAATATAGTACGTTTTTTGAAGGTCTTTAGTCGGACGGAATGCACCAAAATCCGGTTCGATGGGATCATTTCAATATTTTTTGGACGATGAGTACATTGAGAGAAAGAGAGAGAGAGATGGTTTGTCGATAAAATTTCCATTTTGTAGGGCTGGAGTTAAAATAAAGGACACAGAGATTGAGGAATGAGAGATGTGGAGTCTCTAATGATGCAATGTAGACTGTGGATGTGTAGAGAAAAAGAGCAATCTGCTTTTATTTATCACTTGAGATAAGAACAAAAGGTGTTTGTTTACATTCGTTTTGGAAAGGTCTCAATGGAAAATTTAACAGAGTGTCATATGTACGACAGTCAACGAACTCGTCTATTTTAAACTACATTTTTGGTAGGTTGTACGTTTTTACACATATAGAAAAGTACTGGCTTCAATTTCTCTGTGTGAGCATAATATATTTATATACTTAAACGTTTTCTATTGTCTCTCATCATTGACGTGATGGTCAGAGAGTTGGAGAAGTTGAAGAGAGAGAAAAACAGTGTACAAAATGGATCAGATCTGTTCAATCTGTATGTTTGTATATGTTTAAAGGGTTTCATAAAAAACGGATAGATTATGAGTATAATGCATATAATTCTGAAATGAACCTGGATTTTCTACTATTATCGTATTGTTATTATTATTCTACAGAGGGTGGTCCATTCATATAAAAACGATTTTCAATATGATTATTTACGTATTTAAAACGACGATAAATGGTTTTAATGTTTTCTACGTGATTCCCCTGTCTTTAACTTGTGTTTTAACTAGTCTTGTGTTTAACTACAAGTTTGAGTTTTTTTTCCAAGATTGGTACACTTTGCTGACCAGGGTCAAGCTGATCTTGGACCACTGCCGTTTTAGATTTTTCCATGATCCTATTTTACTGGTTGGGCGGCATCGGAAAAGCCTTCGTTACAGATTGCCGAGTCCAAAGAAATTCCTGGGACTTATATCAGGTGATTTGACTGGGAAACGGCTATTGTTGATGATTTTGATGGCCATTCTGTCCTCAAGGGCAAGTGCGTAGATCGGATTCTGGGGGAGGTGTGAGGGGGAGGCAGATCCGTTATGAACCGTTATCTTGTCGAGGTGACCAGAGTACAGTTTTTGGAGCTGGACTTTCAATAATGGTTTCTGACTTTATTCCACACATGACCTTTTTGCAGCCTTCGACAGTTTATCATTTCCGGTTTATGATGTGATGCTGATTGAGCTTGTAGACAAGGGCTGTACGTCCGTTCAATTTTCTAAAAATGTTTGATTATTCGTTGGATCGTTCTTGTGGACACTTAACCTTTTGTGGACATGTCTTTTTGAGATGGTGCATTGTCCATGGAGGTCAGGAGGTCAACTTTTCTAAAAATCCAATATAGTGTTCAATAGTATTCAAAATATAGTATTCAATATGTATAATATTCAATATATAGAACAAGACAACGACAGTGTGAATTTGGATAGGAAACTGCCATGACACAACAAATGAACAATTCAATTGCTCCACGATTTATTTATACACACACACACACGCACACACAGACATTTCAAGTGTATACATCTCTTAATTAGCCAGGCATTCAAGCTTGTTGTATAGAACGTGTGTGTGTAAAAATCTGTAGCTTATCCAAGTGTCCAAGTCCAACTCAACTTGATGTTGGTACAATTTACAACGAGCAGCAGAAGAATTGAGTACACATTTACTGTAATTTATCAATCTATATATTACAGATTAAAGTGTGAAATTTGTTTCTTCAAAAAATGTCATTCCAACTGGATTTTTGTTGGATGAGCATGAAACATGAAACGGATCAAATATAGGTATATGTATTTTTTTTTATTTGATTCTGAATCCAGATACATTCGAGAATGCCAGTATTAGACTAAAAGTATTCGAATTAGACCTTGGGGGAAACCTTTTGAAGGAGTAGCAGGAGCAACAGGTGTTTATTATGTATGTATGTGTAGTTGTGTGACGAATGGAGCAAGTATGTAATGCAACTGTGCAATTATGATACCTCAAGCTCAAGTCATTTTCATTTTATTTCCCTATCCGTCTTTCTCCTTTCTGCCATGAAACAGCGAGAAATTCTGAGAATCGCTACACATAAATCATCCATTTTAGTTATATGATCTCATATTCTTATATTTTATCCAATCCCCAAAACAGTTCTTAGACGCAATTAAATCACGAGAACCTCCATTAAATGTTTAGTCATACATACCGACTCGTGATTTTTTTCATTTTTCTTATCCAACCACCGCCAAAAAATCGTTGGACTCTGGACTGTCATCGTGATGAAATTCATAATTGCTTTGTACACCTTCAGTTTAGACATCATATGCTTTCCCTTTCTCTCTCTATCTCTCTGCCTCTCTCTCTCTCTCCAGACAATGAATGAATGCATGGCAATTATTATTGAAATGTAAATTCTATCTTTCTATCTGTATAGTTAATAGTTAGTAAAGTAGATGGTAAATGTCTCCCTCCACAATCCACAAGTTGTAAACAACACGTAAGTACAGTATATAGCTACTAAGAAAGCTACACACACACGCACACACATTCACTCACGTCAAGTCAAAGGATCGTGGATGAATACTTGAATACTGTATACCTATACTGGCATGGTGTCATTCTCTTCTCTCATTCATAATTCATGGAGTTGTGAGATGATGCTGTTGCTTCTGATGATGATGATGATATTAGGTATGAGAGAGACGTTACAAAGTGTTGTCAATAGTCAGGTAGCCAAATTGAATCCTTGCTCGTACAAATACAAAATATCTACATATTTATGTGGGGAGAGACAGAGACAGAGAGGAAATAAGACAAAGAGGCACAGGACGTGAAAACGTGCTGTTTTCTTCCAGCGGCAACTGGAAACTCGCAACGAAAAAAGACTCAGACGTATTTCCGTATATGTAAATAGATATAGATATAGATATGTATATCTATATATATATCGTATATAGACACACACCGTCAAATGTGTTGAGTAAAACTACATACATACACTTGTTTGTATGTATCGTAGTTGTGATTGTACACTTGTATATACATAGTAGGTGTCAAAAATATGGTGTATGAACTACTTTTCCGTATTTGATTTTATTAGAATATATTTTGGACGGTGATTGAAAAAAAGAGATCACATGAATTCACCATGGAAATGTTCTCCATGGGTCATGTGATGTAACATTTAAGTATGTATGTAGGTAGGTATGAAAGAAAAAAAAAACTGTGAAATTAGCTTGTCTCATTTTTCTTTTCAGAATATGCACGCTCGCAATGGAATGGAAAAATGGAAAACCAATCCATTTCATTTCGCTTCGTTTAGTTTGCCATTTTTTATGTTTGGGCAGAGAGAGTAAACGTGAGAAGGATTTTCATTTCCTTTTTAATAATGTTTTTGATTGCAAATGAAATCATAAATGGGTTTTATTTCATGGCTTTGTTTCTTTCTTTTTTTGCCGGGGTGCAAAATCAAAATAAAAAGTATAAGATAAGTATAATAATGTGAACAAACGACTGGACTGTGGATCATTTTAAATTCAAAGGGAATGAGAGCTGAATAATAATAGTAATAATAATAACAATTCTTATTCATCTGGAACTTGATAAATATATTCCAACTTGTTCTTGTTGCCGTTTACACATTAATTTGTCTGAAATTGTTCCTCGTATACATAATTGAATACACTTGACGGTATTATGCTAAATATGGCTTGAATGAGTGTGTGTGTGTGTGTGTGTGTGTGTGTGTGTTTGCTGTTGATGTTGTTGGTGTCTGCATTCATGTATTTTTTGTATTTTGAGTATGTGCATGTTAACTGTTTGTACTCATTTAATGGCTTACACAGTTGTTTTCATTTCCATGGTGTCTCCATCAGTCTGTTCAGTCTAAATATGGAACGTGTCGAGAGTTTTCTTGTCTCAAATCATTAATCATTTGCGTTCCGCGGCTCCGGCTCCGACTTCGTTTTCGTTTTCATTTTCCTTCTCCTCCTTACATACAATCTTTCCCCATAATAAAATGCCTCGAATTTTTCCACGAAACTCAACTTGACTTCAAATTCTCCTTCAACTGACGGAACAGAATAGAAGAAGATGTCTAACGATAAGTCTTGAATGTGTAAAATGTACTGCACAATATAAAAGGTGTTGTCAAATGTCGGGTGTTTTGCTTGTCGGTGATTTCCTCGTCCATATATATACAGATATTTCCCCCTCCCTCTCAACGTCTTACCGCACACTACTTTCTTCCATCAACTTTACTCGAAAAATACGAACGTGAAATCTCAACACACTTTGTTTCCCCATAGGATTTCGTGAATTATTTATCTAATAGTTTGATTCTTGATATGGATTTGTCAGATTTTAGAAACGCCACTTGGGAAGTTCATTGGAAGTTTTCTAAAGGGTATACACAAAAATATTTTGATTTTGATTTGAGCTCCCCCTCCACGTCAATTTAGAAAACCCCGAATCTCGGAATAGGGTACCTACCAGTTTTTTTCCATCATCTCTTCTTCGCATGGCGTATGGAATTTCATTTGACTACCGAGTATATACTACCGACATATTATAATGAATGTAAATTATACTTGGCATTTTGGTATTTGGTATTTCGTTCCGTTTCGTTTTTCCTTTTGTTGTCCAAGGGATTCCAAATATATATCTGTACTTATTTTTTTCAACTCACTATTATTGTTTAACGATTACATATAAAGTCAAGTCCTCATCATTGAGTTCACGTATGTATATACGATATTTTCTGTTTTCTGAGATGAGTGTTGTGTGGAACTGTAGAACTGTAGAACTGTAGAGTAGAGTAAAAAAGTACATTTATGTACATATGTATTCATACATTTTCTATATTTAATATACTGTAAGGCTTTTGTCTCATGGCTCAGGTGACTAATTCTGAAGCATGGGCTCGAAACACGACCGGGTCAAAAAATGAGGCTTCCTATGGTGAGGCCCAAACATAAATTTTATTTACTGTCCATTCAAAAAAAAGCAAAAAGAAAAAAGATGGGAAAGGCCAGAATCGAGATATGGTAATGGAAAAATATGGAAGCCACACACTGCTATATCAGTCCTTCAGTTTCAGTATATATACGTTCCTTCTCCCCGTTTAAAAACTTAAATATGTATGTACCTTGTTAAAAAAACAAGAGATATATATGTATTGAGGCAGTGCCCTCACATTCACATGTCTACTCCTAATACTAATGTGTATTTCAATACATTTCTATATACGTTCAAATAGATAAACGAGACAAGAACCTATCATATTTTCAATTTTCAATATCTATAATGTCTTTTTCCATTTAAATTTACATTCATTTCTTTACCCACACAAACACACGTACACACACAGAAAATCTATTTTAAATTCCATTATCTCTTATTGTTAGTAATAGTAATCAATGTTTATGTTTTACACACATGTCTTTGAGAAAGCTAAGAATGGACAAAACTATACACAAAACCCGTACAGAATTCTGTTTCATAATGTACTGTTTGAAATATTTGGTATTTGGTATTTGTTATTTGTTATTTGTGTGTGGATGCGAAAATGAAATGGGGAAATCCATTATTTGATTTTCTGTTTGTATTCTGTATGTATATTGAAGAGAAATCATTTCATTGTTGTGTGCGTGAGGAATTGTGCCATTGTGTGTTTATTCAGTATTTTTTTATATTTTTTTTTGCGGGTGTACATGTAAATTGTAGATTGTAAATGTTTAAATGTGTATAGAGATAGACACATGTGGAAGATTCAAGTTTACCTTTGGGCTCGGCATTTTGACTATATACAGAAAAAGAGAGAAAGAGGTAGAAAAAAAATGTTGATGCGGTGTATAGGGAACAACGTACATTAACATGGGTCACGGAAACTTGTGTCAGAATACACCTAAGTGAATTTGCCAACACGTTGCACTTTAGGTTTGGCAAGAGAGAGAAGTGAAGGTGATAATTTTCCAATTAGGAGGAAACATCGAGTATGTACTTTTTGTAAAATTTACTGACTCAACTTTGCGAGTTGTGGACAGTTTTACATTCTACAATCTACAATACAATACACTCTATACTTTGCCTATAGATATTCCTCCATCTTCTGTGTAGGTATCAAAAAGTACTCTTCACATTCTACAAAACTCCTTTTTTTCACCTCTCTCTCTCTCTTTCTCTATCTGTTGATTTGATAATAAATTAAATGCAAGCAATCATTTAACATTATTGTTTGTTGGTTGCCTTGTTTTCCTTTTTAGATTTCTTGTACTGATGGTTGGTTATCTGTGTGTCCAGTTTTATTATTCTCTATAAGTATGTGCTCAAGCTGCAGCATTTAAATGTTTTTAGCACAATGTGTGTGTGTGTAAAAACTGTACATATACATATATAGAAAGCATCTGCATTTTAAATCATCCTTTTCATATTGACCACTCTAAATTTTACAGGGACATTTGACAGGGAAAAAAATTGTACCAATTTTCATACGCATACTATTTATCTTTCAGTGCATGAATGAATGAATATTCAAAGATGACTTGAAGGTATTTTCTCACATTTTTCTCGAATCTCAATCTCGAAATTAGCATCTTGAATAGATTAATAGATTTATCGTGCGAGGAGTCCTATTCAACTATTCAATATGTAATCCAAATTCCAAATTCTAAATTAAATCTTATTTTAATGGCAAACCACAGGAATTTCCCATATATTACTTAAATTATTTTAAAAAAACATGGTACATTTTAATTAAATTAATTTTGTGGTACATTTTTCCGGGCTGCATATATACATGAAATTATTACTCAAAGCGTCGTCAAAGCACGTGTTGATATCCGTTTAACTTCCTTCCTTCAACGGAATTCACACTGACCAGTAACCAAGGAAAAATAACCAGTGACTCGACTACAAACTTCACAGAGTTCCCAGTATATGGGAGCTCCTGTGTGTAAAACGTTTATCTTACTTAGATAAACTAAACACATATAAGTGCATATAAACATTCACAATGACAATAACCAATAACTGGGAAACCAATATTTTTGCATGCACAATACAATAGAATTTCCATGATACAGACAATAATAGCTGTATAGTTGTCGTCGTCGTTGAATAGTTGTATATAGTATTCTTCAGAAATCAGGCTAATTTGGATTAGTGGATGTGAGTCAATGTAAGTCGACAGTACATATAGGCGTCAGGCCTTCAAGACTTGTTTGTTCAGTTTAACTTAACTGTATACATAATTTAGAACTGGGAAAACATGTTCAAGTTGCTTATGGTTAATTATTCAATTTGTTCTATCTAATGTTTATTTTGTATGTTTGTCTCCCTGTCTCTCTCCACATTTTCTGTCCTTGTTTGTTCATTTCTCTCTGTTTCTCTGTCTGTGTTTGTTTCTGTCAACTTAATAGCATATCGTATGTAATACATGATAAATACTACTAATATTATTATGATGTTTTCAAAAGTCAAATGGTGTTGATGGTGTTATTCAATCATGGAGAGTCGTGTCATGAATTTTCGTGAAAGTTGTGACTCGATTTATGTTATTGTCTACAATATGTATAATGTACGATATAATGGCGACGGAGCGGAGGAGTCGACACCTTTTCTCTTCATATTTATATATATCTATCTATATCTGGGTTTTCTCATCATATCCTTTCCTTCCATGGCATTACATTGCATTGCATTTCCTTCCCCATTTTTTTCATCATTATTTTTACTTATCGCTAGGAATCGTAAGAGTATTCAGCGTATTATATGAAGAGAGAGAGAGAGAGAGAGAGAGAGAGAGAGACTTCTGATAATGTGTCAAAGTCAATATTGACTGTCAACTGTAAATATATGCTTGTTGCAAGTTTTGTTTTGTTCAGTTTTGCTGTCATCAGAAGAACAAGGAACAAATATCATATAAAAAAAAGCATTATTGAAATCCTGTAAACTCTAAGGTCTAAAACCAAACCACAAATGAGCACAACTTTTTTGACACCATTCCTGTCACATCCAACTTGTTTGAGTTTTAACTACACAATTATCTCTACATGCATGATAATAATAAAACTTTTGTTTTCCCCCTTGAACACTCTCAACTTCACACAACTACATAATTTCCTTCAAGTTTTAAAGTAAATCATGGAAATGATGTTAAACACATCTTGATGATTATTTGAGCATAAGTAAACTGTATTGGAAATCACCTGGAGAGTAAATGATATCGATATCTATCAATTGTGGAATGTTATTTACTATTTAAGTGTGCGCAAGAAGTTTATAGATGATAAATTAGAAAAGATAGCCGCATGGTTGAGTAGGTGTGATCTGTAAAAAATGGAAAGTCAAGCTGTGCTGATGAAGATGAATGATGAATGAGCTGAAAATGTATATAAAACACCTAGTCAATATGCATTTCGTCTTTTTTATTTTTAGTTCATTTAAAGTCAATTTTGATTGTTCCAGAAGAATTCACTCGGGAAAAAAATATTCAATGAGCCAAAAAAAACTCTGGTGTCTTTGCTCTTTACTTGTGAGGAGGGAATGTGTGTGTATAAATTTATGTGCAGAGCGTTATAACTTTATAAGAATGAATAAAATTCGATTCTTCCATGTTTAACTAAAGCCTTTTAACTCATTCACGCATGGCGATAATGCCGATGATACAAAAGGACGTACGACGTTAGCTATTTGCTTTTTCTCCCCCTTCGTCTTGGTATTTTCCTTCTTCATCTTCATCTTCGTATATATAGCTAAATCATCATTTAATCCGACGACCAGTCAAGATGTGTGTACATAAATAGATGGATACAGAAATATATACTACTTGTATTCATGTACGATTATGTAGTGTTGTGTAACGTAACGAAATGAGCATTTTTTTCTCCACCAGAGGGGATATCTTTGAAAGGAGCATCATGTATAGCATGTAGCTCGTATGCTTATCGTTAGTACACTATGTATACACATCTACACATATCTGTACATATTCCTATTATTATTATTACATACACATATTATATTCTTTTGAATTTGGATGTCAGTCATAACCATGAAGTTTTGCCCTTTGTACGTATATACGCACATACGCACGTGGTGTTTCACTGTTTCTCAGTGTACATGTGTGTATATCTGTACGAGCATTTAGAGATGTAATTTGAAGATTTTCTTTTCAACAACGGCGTGGATCCCAAGGAAAGGAAGAAGGAGACGACGAAGATGGAGAAAATGGAGAAGACGCTTCAGTTCATTATGTAAAAGGTAATATGTCCATATGTGTGTGTGTAAGTGTAAAGAGAAGCAAACATATACAAAAATAGAAAGTATTTTAAGGGTTGATTTTCATGATGAAACCCGGAGGTAACTTCACATCAGCGACACATTACTACTTTTGAAGGGTGGACGCCTCTCCAAGCTACTTCTTCTTCTTCAAAGCTTCCAATTTCAGTTTCAACCTACCAATTCTCTCCCAACAACCGAACCCCGACCCAACTCAAATTCGAAAAACCAAAACCAACATGTGATTTTTTTGACCGTTTTAAAACAATTCCCTTCTCTCTCTCAATAGTACACACAGGCACACACACACTTCACTACACACAAACAAAAAAGCTAATATTACGAAATACAATGTATTTAATACATAGAGGAAATATCTGTACAAATAAATCTACTATTAATACCTATATATAACATTTACAGAAACACAAAGTATTCACAATTGTGTGTGTGTGTTTGTGGAAAATATATGTATGGAAATGGAGAAAAGAAAAGGTGGAATGTAAAAATGTAAAATCACATCCTGTTGGAAGTTGTTTTATCTGTATATGTATTTGTATTATTATAGTTTGTAAGAGAATTTTTATGTAAATAGATTTATTATTATTTGGATTTAGAGTATGATGTTTGATAATTGTAAAACAAATGTTGATTTAGGCCTATCCTATTCCGATCCCCCCCCCATTTGAATATCCTCATTTTATTCATCGTTCGTCGTCAGTCTCTCACATCATATGATCATTTCTCTGGATTTGGAAAACTGGAAACTGAAAAAAAAAACGTTCTTAAAATATTCAGTGAATCAGTGAATCGAAGTCAAATATACAGAATTTTCGTTTTGACTATCTCTAATCTGTAAATACCACGAATTACATGCGTGTCAGAATTCTTATATACATATATATTTATGAATGTTTAAGCAAGTAAATTCAAGTGGACGACTTCCAATTATCATATATTGACTCTTATCAATTACTATATCTGCATCGTCATTATATTATACGTTCTCATGTTCCAGTCTCCACTAGAAGAAGAAGAAGAGACGACATTACTCACCTTTCTATTTATCAAGTTCATTCATTTGTTGATAGTTGAAATAGTGCCCTGATTATCACTGTATGAACATTCTCCCTCCTTATCTAAAATAAATACCAATGCTAATTCTCTCATGTATTTCTTATTTCATTCTTATTCAAATGGTTCTGTCATTTTTACTTTACACTTTACACACGGTTATCTTCAAGCGGTCCGCTCTATTAATATATATTTCTACAGACAGAGAGATATCTTTAATTGTTCATATCACATCTTGTGATTTCCACTTTGACTTTAAAGTACACAATTGAAAAAAAACTCCTTTGGACTTTCTCTGTCGTATCTCAGTATCTCACAGCTTGGTTTTGTCTGGATTATTAGTAGTTTTTTCCAAGTATGTGTACTTCATATCCATGTAAAACTATCGCCAAGAATAATAATAATAATAGAATGTAATAATGAAATCTCTAATGACGTCTGAGGACTTGAATTTCAGTTCCTATGCTCGACTATATATATATAGGTATATATATAATATGTAGCAGCTCTTTAATTGCAGTTGTGTGCAATGAATATGAATAAGACAGAATCTTCAATATGATTTCATGCTGCATGTATTTTGACTCAACTATATTATGACTATGACGACACTCTCTCCATAATTATTAATTTTAAATTGTGTTCCAATTTCTTAACAACCCCACAGACGGACGGACGGAAGGTCATCTCAAAATGCACATGCAGTTAAAATTGTGTTTGTCATATAATCATCTTTCATTAGGTTGGAGTTGGAGTGAGTATAATATACTGTAAATGTAAAATGTGAACCACAAGAGAAGAAGAAGAAGACGAGAGAGGGAGAGAGAGAGAGGATTAGACTTAATTCTTAATTTAATGGGCAAGAAGAGAGGTAATGAACCTCGTGGTTTTGGTTATTCATAAGCTCTCTCTCGTGATTCATTTATTTCTCATTCTTCTGTTACTCCTTCTATATATATATTCAGGATTGTGGATGGACGATGAGCCTTCCCCAGATGATCCGGTGTGTGGTGTGTATATGCGCTCATGTTGATGTGCTCTGTATATAGCTGTGTGTAATGTAGACTAGACTTTTTTTATATTCATCATCACATTAGTTTTGAGTGTGTGATAAGGAGCAAGCAACAGGTCGAGTTGTCCAAAACTATAATGTAAGAAACACAAAGAGAGAGTCCAGAATTATGTACTGCTTATATGGATGCCTCCAATATACTTTTACCACTACACACACACATTCATTTCTAATGAGTAAGTGAAAAAAAAATGAGAAGGAGAAGACGAACGACGAGCGTCGGCATCTCAGGTATTTAATATTCTTGATAATTACGTGCTGTGCAAGAATGTTCCTGGTGCACCACTAATATTATAAACTAATTATGTAAAGACTAAATCATGTGCATGCATAACCTAGGCTAGGTCTAGGGGAATAAGTTGTACAACTTGGATATTTAATTCTCCTTACTTTTTCCTTCCAGAAAAAAAACGTTTGAATTTAAATTTCTAATGCTCTCTCTCTCTCTCTCACTCAACTGTATTCTCCGTTTCTCCGTTGTGCTATTGAACCGTTGGATTTTGGAATGCAAGTGTTTTAAATTTATGTACAGAATTTTATGGTGGATTTCATACAATGTACACCTCTGTATTTTGTATGCCATCCATATATTCTATCTCTTTTTATATCTCCTCTCTCTCTCCACCACTCAACTATGAAAATGAACTATGGAAATGAAGATGCAACCTGCTACTAGTTACCATATATTTTACCATAAAATGTGTACTACTGGAAAATACCATGAATAGTTCAATGTATTCATTTCCAATCGAGAAGGAAGGGAACGGGGATTTCCATACATTCAAGGAAGGTAAAAATCTGATGAAATAAATCATTGTTATTGCTAACGTTAACTGAATACGAGTTTACTCAACCAAAAACGATAACATTTTATCACCATATTTAAACTCTTTTTGGTAATTAGAATTTCATTGAATCCTTTGTAATTCAAATTCATTGTAGCTTTTGTTTCATCATACTGTAAATATTAATATACATTATAAATTTAAACTTTTTCATTGGCTATATACATATTGGCTAGTTCGGACGAGATGAGACGGACCTTCCAGCCATCTCTCTCTCAATTCTCAATAGACAAAATATAATATAATATACGAAAAAGGAAAATGAAACAAGTAGGTAAATGGAATTAGAAAAAATGCAATGGATATTCGATCCTTAAGAGGAAAACAAAAGGGAGCTTGAAGACATTTTAAGAAAAATCATGCAAGCCCAATCAAATGAGTAAATAACTTGTAAAAATAACCATGCAAGAACTACCAGTCATCAAGTCAAGTTTTATACTGGACTCTTCAGTTAAGCTCAGAAAACGTATGAATATCAGAGAGAGAGAGAGAGAGAGATTGAGAGAGAAAGAATGAAAATTTTAAGGGATCAGAAAGAAGGCCTAGAGGGTTGCTAAGTGTATTTTATAATATTATATGTATGTACTACCTACTACCTATATCAAAAGCATCCACTAAAGATGAAAGAATCGAGATTGAATGATCCTGTGATAAAGGCATCCGCGGCAACCAATTCTACACACAAAACATTGGAACAATCTAAAAAAGTTAAGGCACTATGTACATATCTATATAGCAAAAGCAAGCCAGAGTATAAATATTAGATGGTACTATATACAGTCAAAACCAATCAAAGCTGCATTCTTGGCATGCATAGCTATAGTATTGCATGCATAGCAACAAACAAAACAAGAATGATCAGAGTATAAAAATGTTTTTTTTTTTTGTGTTTGCTCCAACAACAACAAGTCTCGATATTTAATATCCATTGGATATGTTTGTGTGTGTGATAATGAAAAATTAAATGATGCTGATAATGGGATATACAAAAGGGCCATTCCATTTTTGTGTGAGGCAATCGCGGCTGCTAAAGTTTAATGTCACGGCAATGGATACTCGAAAAATGTGCACATAAATCCATAAATGTTGACTCTACAGTTCAAATGGACATTGTGTATCTAAATCCAATGTTTGAAATGTGGAATTTTTTCCATATTAATCGCATGGTCAGTATTTTTGAGTTCTCTTTTTCCCAAGAATTTCTTGGTCCGCTCATCGTTCTCTCTCTCTCTAATAGAGTCTCTATATTCTGTATACTCTTTATACATATAATAAGAGAGCTAGAAGAGTTGCTTGTTTCATTTTTAACTAGGGATGGGGAATTTTAAGGACAATTATGGTTGGGGTTATGCATGCAGGAGCTGAGGAGTGAATCTGACAACAAGGGCAAGTTATCGGTGGTAAAGAGGATTCTAAGAGGGGTTGCTTCTCGATTTTGTATCCCGTATATGACTTTACTATTGATGGTATGAGTATGGTGTCCATGTGTATGCTATTGCTAAGCATTGTCAGACTGTACGGAAGAAAAATAGGGAGGGCTTGTGCTGAGCGATGAGAGAGAGAGAGAGAGAGAGAGAGAGAGAGAGAGAGAAGAGAGAGAGAGAGAAGAGCAAATTCAGTACTCGTAGGTAGGAGTCAAAGCAGTTGTTTCAAACACGAAACATAAGTAACAATACTTTTTGGTTTTCCTTTTTGCTCTCGAACGCTGCTGCTGCTGCTGTTGAAAAATATATTATTATTATTATTATTATTATTATCCACATTACCCGTATATATTCCCTCCTAGTCTTATCCTAAACTGGGTAAACTATTGTATAGTACAGCATCTTTGGAAGAAGCCCGATATCATAATATAGATATATATATGTATAGTTATTCACTCATATACACGCATATACAGCAGGAGAAGAACCCGAACCGTCAAACTTTTACGCAGTGTGATCCGATTTCAGTTACACCGTAGTGGCAGTTGTGCGTATATCGGGGAGAAAAACTACCCGGCTGAGCGGTTCCGGACTGAAATGTGTGTTTGTGTCGTTGTTTGAAAAAATTGTTGGATTTCTCTATGTGTCTAGAATCACATTTGGACTGGAAAAGTACACATCCTTCATTTCATCATTATTCTTCATGGGATCTGCTGGATTCTGAAAATAAAAACAAAAATATATATATGTACAATAAAAAGTACAAAAATTAAAGTTTCATCGTACTACTACTATTAAACGGAAGAGGAAGGAATAAATGTGTTTTTTGTAGCAGACCGAGCTTTTAAAATAAAATATACAGCATTGTGTTCAAAAACATAGGAAAATATAATTAAATACATTGTGTATAGTGTATGAAGATTCGGGACACGGAGTTTTTTATTTTAATTTTTTTTTTTTTGTTGGAAAAATAATTAAATAATCACCTGCCAAAATGTATAATTTACTGTCCGGTTTGAAGGACTACTTCAAACGTCAAGAGATAATTATTGACAATCCGGTTTTTCGGATTCATTGCACATTTACCACCGTACTCCTCATTACATTTTCTATGATCATCACATGGAGTCAATTTATTGGTCAACCTATTAAATGCATTATTGAGGGGGTTCCTACACATGTGGTTAATACTTATTGTTGGATCATGACCACTTTTACAATGCCAGGTAAATCACTATTACTATCACTATTATCACTTTAACAGTTCGCTAAAGCGATGTTATCTGCCCTACTTTTATTTATAGAGAACCGATTCGAATAATAAGATGTGTGTGTTATTTCTATTTTGTGTACAACTATTTTACTCTACCATTTTCAGTAGTAATATTTTACTGCGTAGTACCAATACACTAATAACCTGGTAATGCCCGTTCCCGTTAGCAAGGATTATTATCAGTTTTGGTCGTGGATTGCTACTACGCGGTAAAATATTGCCACCGAAAAAAAATGTTAGACGGATTGCACTTCAAAGAATACCGTGAGAAACGTCCGAATTCCTAAAACCCTGAAACGCGTTTTCAAATTTTTAAACAGTGGAAATTATTTTTTTGGTGTCAAAAAACTAAAATTTTGGAATTTCGACTTCACAGTTGTAATTCTCATTAAATTATGGTAAAAAAACATTTTTAATTCCAATTCTTTTTTAAAATATAGGACCTCAAAAAAATAATTCCACTATCTTAAGGATTTTACAGGCGTTTCAGGGTTTTAGGAATTCGGACATTTCTCATGGTATTCTCTCAACAGCCCTCTATCCCACATATTTCTAATTGTGCGGGTAATTCTACCAGTAATGAATTGTCACTGTATTTTTTCTGAGTGTATAAGCTAATTGAATTGGGTTTCAAAAATGTATAATTATCCATTATCTTGTAATTGCAGATGCGTTCTACAGACCACCTTCTAGTGTGGCTCATCCTGGTGTTGCCAACAATTACGGAGATACAAAAGCTCAAAAGCATTATACATATTACCAATGGGTCTGTTTTGTACTCTTTTTCCAAGCCTTCATGTGTTACTTCCCGAAATGGCTGTGGGAAAATTGGGAGAATGGACTTATGAAGACTATTGTCTGTGGACTCAATATCGGACTTCGTAGTGAAGAAGAAAAGAATCAAAAGAAATCCATCCTCATTGACTATTTGATAAAGCATTTGAATGTGAGTTATTAAATGTTATTACAAGCCAACAGCTGACCTTCTACTGTACTTACTAGTTACTATTTTATAATCATTATGAACATGGACGAATGAATTGATATTTACTATTTGAAAAGCAGTGCAAATATGTATTTGAATTTGTCAGCAAACTGTAAATATGAAATACATGTTGTTGACTGTTAGTTACTGTATTAGTAGTCATTAAATTATGTACGAGGGTCTGAGATGCAGACTCTGACTCTGAGTATATAGTATTTTATAAACAAACGGACATTATGATGTTCACGAGCATCAGTTGAAGCTTGATGACTAAATAAAAAATGAGTAATAATTTGTGTATTTTTTTACCATTTGCAGCAACACAATATGTACGCCTTCCGCTATTGGTTCTGCGAAGCTCTCTGTTTCGTCAACATTATCGTCCAAATGTTCGTCATGGACTGGTTTTTCAAAGGAGATTTTATGACGTATGGTCTGAATGTTCTATTTGTTGACGACACTGACCAAGAAGAAAGATATGACCACATGGTGTACGTGTTTCCGCGTGTCACCAAGTGCACCTTTAGAAAGTAATATACAAAGACAAAAAAGCAAAAGCAATAATTATTATTCAAAATCTATAAATAATTCCATAATATCATATGAGCATGTTTAAATTGTTTGACAAACCTTGTATTTCCAGTAAATAACATGTTCAATATCTAATTACACAGATTTGGTCCTTCGGCGACAATAGAACAACATGATGCTATCTGCATTCTACCACTGAATATCGTCAATGAGAAAACATACATTTTCTTGTGGTTCTGGTTCATCATCCTCGCTATCTTGACTGGAATCGTGATTGTCTTCCGAACTGTTGTCATTTTGATTCCCAAACTACGTCCAAGACTGATGCACGCCAGAAACAGAATGGTATCAGAAGATGCTATCGAGTCTGTGACAAGAAATGTATCCGTTGGAGACTGGTGGGTACTCTACATGCTGGGTAGAAATATTGATCCACAAATCTACAAAGATGTCATTGTTGAATTTGCAAGTGAGTGAAAATTTTACCATTATTTATTTATATACATACTTATATACATACTGCAATACATGACTATTCTATTTTTCAAAATTACGTAATGAATATTCATTCAACTTTATTGTTTTTGTTTGGATTTTTTAGAAAAGAATGCAACAGCAGAATCAAATAACCCTAAGCTCCAACAATCGTAACTTTAGAGTAATTTTATAAAAAATACATACAATTACAAAAAAAATATACAAACAAATATAGCCTGTTCAAAATTTATTTTAAATAATTCTAATTTAATTTTTGAACTTGACATTTTGTTTTTCTACTCAAATCTCATTTGAGAACTCTATAAATAATCTGTTCAGAGAGAATTTCATATCGTTTTCTTATACTCGAAGGTATAGACACGGTAATATGTAATAATATTATTAAATATTATAGATAGGATCTATTTTGTTCTTTATGTCACTTTACAAAAAAATAATATATGAGGAGAGAAACTCTGTAGGGTCAAATCATTTTTAGCATTTATAAACTATACGAATACACGATACTTATGATTGTTAATTGTTATGTCATGGAGTGCTGTACACTTAAATATCGTTAGAAACCTTTTGCTTAATTTATATATATATATAATATCCTCATTGTATATTTATACTTTTCCCCAGTATGAAACTCATCATATAATATGTGTATCTCTAGATTATAAATCTTTTTGTTTTTGTTTTTGTAAAATTGAATGATAATATTTGTGGCTGGCAAACTGTATACATACTATAATTATGTATTTTATAACAAAAAAATGTACATTGATTTTGTCGTGAGAGAAAAAGAGAGAGAAAGAGGAATATGAATTTACGTATGCGAAATAATTTATAATTGTGCGAGAAGATAATACTGTATAAAATAAAAACAATATATTTGAATATATAAAAAAACATCTACATACTGATAGGTGATAGTTCAAGATTAAAGTTACGGATCTCTATTTGTACTAAAACTAGCTGCATTTAGATAATGAATGCATTTTAGATCAGCTACAAAGATTGAGAAAAAAACTATATATAACAAAAAGTAAAACACATCAACTGTATGTAACTTTTTTGTAATGCCAATATTGAAACGTATTTTAAAAATATTTTGTATTGTGTGAAATTAATAGTAATAAAACAATAACAATACAAGACAATACAATAAATAATAATCATCAAAACATTGTACATTGACTGCTACCAACTGCTCAGCTACCAAACTGATTTAAAAAAGGATAGGTTAATGATAAAGAAATACGTGTCCCTCCAAGAGAAAAAGGATGATTGAGGTAGTTTCATAGATGTGCAAGTCTATAATTTTGTTCAAGTTTGTTTTTGTACAATTGACAATATCTGATTGTCGAGTATAATATCATAAGATAAATTACGAGAGTATACAATTTTTTTATGTAGTTCGAATTACAATAGTAATACAATTTTTCATGCTAACTCGCATATAATAACTCCCGAGTCGGACCAGCATCCTGCCGGTGTGAAACAAATTGTCCTAAGATAGATCATTAGAACTCAAACTGTAGGGATTTGAATGCAGAGTCTGCATTGCAGACACTCCGAATTCTAAAATCAAGTTGTTTTGTTGTTTAAGTTTTAAACATCAACTCTGGCCAAAATGTTGGATGTAAATGTCACATTTGATTCTCACAACCTTTGAAATGACGATTATCACAGTAGCCCCACTTGACCCAAATTGAATTATAATTCCTTTTTTTCAAACATGATTGTTTACATAATTTTTGGTAAATAAACACCGTATTTTAAAAATCGAACATACCAATTTTGGATTCTCCGTATTTTTTTACACTAATTAAACTTAAATTACGAAAAAAATGAGCAATAAAATAAATACCTCCGCTGAGATTCGAACCCCGGATTTGTACTCAAATAGCCTCTGATTGCATGCTACGCAAATTGCTAATTAATGTTGGCTACCTCAATTTATAGGTAAACAACTCACTCAAATCGATATTTGAGATTTGATTCAAATCACCACATCACCATATCTCACACAATGAGTGGACCGGATTCACTATTTTACCGGGCCTTGGCAATCTGCGATGACGAATTTCTGGAGAGATACAATTCCTATGCAAAGTTTTAAATGCAAATCGATACCCTACAAAGTTCCTCCGATATCGTTTGAATGTAGCAAAAATCAGAATTCAATCAAACTGTAAACAACAGGATGAGGTTCCTAACAGAGTGGCGATAACGTTCTTTAGAAGTGCGTCAACAAAAATTGGAAAGATTCATAGGAGTTTTGATCTCAATACATGCTACAAATCAGTAAAACGGGTGGGTCAGAAACTAGCTTCCGGATCAGGTGAAGAAAACTTGGGGTCGTGTACAAGTTAATACGTTGTTGTGCAAATTCTACATCATTGGAGAGACAGAACGTATAAACTAGCTCTACGTGTCATGGTCCATGACTCATGGAGCATTTGGCATTTGGTGAACGTGGAACATGATCGTCATCAGATATCACCAGTGACAAAACACATTCATCTAAATGAAAATCATGAGTTTGATTGGGATGGCGTTGAAATTCTGGACAAAGAAAGTCGAATGTGGAAACGAAAATTCAAAGAATCGATACCCAACACCGTAAATGCAAGTCGTGGAGTGGCCATAAGTGAAGTCTGGCTACCGCTACTTTTCTCTCTCGTAAATTAGCTATTAAATAGCCTAACAACTTTTTTTATATCTATTAAGGGCAACAAATTTTGTTTGAAATAGTTTGTTGGAAATTACAAGATTGAACATTTAGTTTGGTTGATTTAAAATTTAGTCTGAAGAAGATAGAAGTTTTCTATCGAAAGCTCGAGAATAAATAAAAATATTTTCAAATGAATTCCGTCCAAATCATGACTTTCCCAGTAATTTATGTTTATTTTAAATACTTGCATTCATTTTAGAGACTTGAAATTTTCAGGTTTTATAGCTTAGAATATATTTAACATGTTATTTATGTTATACTCTAAGGTTCATAGCCCTTTGTTTCTTCTATATGAATATGTAAAAAAAAGTGAAAATACCTCGTTCATCCATATTTACTTGGAGGGGCACATATGCCAAATCTCAAGTCTCTCTAAGGTCAATAGTTTGAATGGAGATACGGCTAACATAAATGGAGAAACGACACTTACTGCTCATAGTATAATAATAATAATATTACACACACGTAATAAAAACAAATGAATGCAGAACCGAAACTATGAGAAAACAAGGAGTAGTATATTTTATGTACCTATACATATATCCCAAACGCAAGATATAAATACATTGCACTAGCGCTAAGCTAAGCATGATGCAACAATTACGTAAAATCAAATCAATTTTATAAAGTTAATTCAAAGTAAAATAAACGTGGACCAACAAAACTAAACTGAGAAATGTACTAATGTCCAATGACTTACTTACCCTCACTCTCCTCTCGCGGTTTTGTGTCTGTTGCCGTGCAAAAATGTCTTGAAATAGTTAAACGAGAGAGATAATTTAGGAGACTGTTCTATATAGATCTCTCTCTGGGGATTTTTGAACGAAACTGTCTGTACAAAACAGACTTTCAAAACTTGTACGGATTATGTGACTCTGAGGGAAATTTGCTTTAATTTTTTGGGAGGCTCTAACGTCTGACTGATTCTTCTCAGAGGAATGTGTAAATGTAAATGTGAGACCAACTGGGAGAGAGTGAGCGCGCGAAAACAGCTCACACACAAAGAGTAGTGACTAGCAGTGAGTCGTCGTCGTCGTCCTCGTCGTCTTCGTCCGTCGTCGTTACAGAGAGAAAGAGACTTAAAAGAGATATACTTCAGCCACACAGAGCTGTGGTGTGGGTATAGCTCTGGCAAATACGTCATGCCACAGAGTACAATATTAGAATTAGAATCCCCGATAGTTTATACTTGTCTGTGCCCCATGAAAATATGTATGGGGAAAAAAAGTAGCATATGCGAATATATATCACCGAAATAGCAGGTGAATCCTCGTTCATGTATATGTAACACACATGGGTGTATAAATGATAAATATAACATAACAATATTACTAATACTCATGGTATTGGTATATATCTACATACAATGACTGCCTATATGACTATGGCACACATTATAGTTAACTAATAATCTTAGACTTAAGCTTCTGATAGGATAGAAAAGAGCTCACTCTTCTGTCTTGAAGACTTAGCATGACTATAACAACTATAGTCAATGAGTACAGGGGAAAATCGGAGCCAGTGAGAACTTGTAAACTTGTTCGTATTCTACTTCTTCCTCTTCTTCTTCTTGTTCTTATTCCTGTGGATATGAAGGAGATTTGCTAATGTAATGTAATGTGGCGTAATGGTAAAATGTGTGCAATGTGAAGCAAATGTTCATATATACGATATGTACGAGTAACGAGTAGCAAAAGTCCCCGGTTCCCAAACGCCCGGGTGTTTACGACACCCAAAAAAATCTAAACTCTCTCTCTCTCTCTCTATGTATTTCTCATATAGTCCCAGAAAATAAGCATGCTGTACTCTCCTCTGTTTTGTACTTAACAAAAACCGAACCAGTCTTTTTACACTTGTCGTTGGTTTTTCGTCAGTTTCTTCAGTAGTGTATTAGCAAGGAACCCATACATTTCTCTACCTTGTTCCTTGTTCAACGGATACACACACAAACACACGTACACACTCACGGGGACTCTGTACCCAGCAATCAGCACTACAATACACAATTACACACAATATCTCTTCGTACTAAACGATTGATTCCGTGGTGGAAACTCGAAACCTTTTCCTTTTTTCCTTTCTCTCTTTCTCTCTTCCTTTTTATCTATCTCTCATCAGAAAAAGCTCATCCTGACAACTCTTAAGCCTAGTCCCCATTTACGTATACGGAAGCAACTCAGTCTCAATTATTTTAATGATATTTAATATAAGAATTATTAAAAAAAAAATCATATAAACTTTTTAAAGTGTATAGTATAGTTTAAAGTTTAAACAATTTATAAATTACAAGCTCAAAAATCAACAACAAAACAACAAGACGGGAATTCATTCGAGTGCCTTTTCCCAATTTCAAAAAAAAGTTTCTAATTCAGAGTCCTTCAACGTAAAAATAATTGCCTTGTAATTTGCAGTATATAGATTACAATAATTTCGACAACAACAAAAAAAACACGGAAAGCATTATATAAAATCCAAAGATTTTCATATCACATCACAATCTACAGACTGATTAAATAAATAAATACATATAGATAAATATTTTATGTCGGGAGTAAATCTGTCAAAATTATAAATCAAATTTGATTTGAAGGGAAAACGTCTAAAAATAATATAACGGTGTTACTCACAGAAAGAGAGAGAGATTTCTTTCGTTTTTTTTTCTTTCTTTTTGCCAAAGCCAAATAGTAGTGATATGGAGAAGAATGATTGAGAAAAGTACACGTTCATCGTAAAATATCTGTATATTCTCGTCGTCCTCGTCGTGTTCGTGGTTTTACAAAGTGTGATCTTATGATATCATCATCATCATCATCATCATCGTCGTCTTCGTTGTGAGCGTGTGCTTGTGTGTATTTTGCATGTGAACGTGAATGTGGATTGTGGATACATGTTACCGATGTTACCGAGTATCAACTCCCACCGTTGTTATTATTATGACCCGGCAACGGAGCCAAAATGTTCCGGAAAACGTGCCCTCATTACTATCTTGGTGAATCTGATTGCAAAATGTACGCAATTATAATCGCATTGACTCGCATTGTAAATTGAACAGAGTTCATTAAAGTGCCAATTAAATCCTCTTGTATATAGTTTTTTCTTTTTCTCAATTATAACATGGAAAGAGAGAACAACAGCAATAACAACAACAACAACAACAGCAACTACAAAAACCATAAGAGGACGACATACAATTGAAAAACATACATATACACGTGTTTCTCTCTGTCTCTCTCTATTTTCCCCTTCTTGTTCTCTCAATTGGAAAATTACTCGTACTTATATTTTAGTATATTACGCTCAAGAACCACGACTTCGAAATTCGGATTTTCTATCGCATGGAAAATTAGATACAAACAACAATTAGAATTAGAATTGTGAAATACCCGAAACGAAACGAAACACGAATGAACATGAATACACATATGCAAAAAAACAAAAAGAGAATGGAGATCAGATGACACCTCGTAAAAAAAATGTACTTTCAAACCAATTAAACAATTACATTAAAATTTTTACTCGTGTAGTTATTTGGTAACAAAATGAGACTCGGGAAAAGAATTTATCGCATGAAAATATGGCACAATGACAAACAGCCATTTCACTTCACATTATTATTCTAATACCGTGAAAACAAATAAACACTCCAGTACGGACTCGGACGAGCCGGAGGAAAAGTATAAAAATCCTTTTCATTTCCATCATCTTCATCATCCTCATCAACATCCACATCCACATCCACATCCAAAGACTCATCATAATTGGACAAGACAAGGGAAAAGTACTATGAGTAGCCGACATAGAACTCATTGTTGTGAAATTTGTGAACTGACGGGAGCAAGATAACGACGACGAAAAATAATAACAATGAATTTAATATCCTTACTAGAACTAGATAAAAAAAACGTGTATTCACATCATTTGAATTCAAAATGTTCACGGATGAATTGAATTGGAAAGTGAACTCTTTGAAAATTAAGAATACTTAAAAACGGCTCAGTTGTTCATCATCCCATTTGATTACACATTCAAAGTTAATACAAAAGAAATCATCATGACATGACAAAAGACAAACGTTTAGACAAAATTAAAATAAGTTTACTCTTCGCTCTAAATTACTACGAAAACAACACGAGAATTCTTTTGACCATTTCTTATTCAAAATATTGAATAATGGTCAAGTAAAAAGAATCCAAGTGTTTGTGTGTGTTTGTTTGATTGATTGGTGTACATTTTAAAGATACGGATTGGTCATAAGGATGTGAAGCAATGTTGGACATTTTCCGAGGCTTGAAGAACTTAGTGAAGGTGAGTAAAATTTCCAGTCATTACAATGCCGCTTTTGTACACCACATTTGACATGTACACATATAATTGTTTTGATATTACCTATATATACTTAGGTAAGCCATGTCCGAATCGACTCATCCATCTTCCGCCTTCACTACAGTTTGACGGTGATGATTTTACTGGCTTTCTCCTTGATCGTCACCACGGTAGGATAATCCGTTTTAAACATATGAGAGATTTCATTTCAGTCAAAATTATATAGTATTGTACATGATTGAGATAGTAAATTGATTCCATATGACTTTGTTCTTGCTCCTCAATACATTTTTAGAGGCAGTATGTCGGTAATCCCATTGACTGTATTCATACCAAAGAAATTCCAGAGGATGTTCTCAATACGTACTGCTGGATCATGCATACTTACCTCGTGAAAAGTGCCTTCCTTAAAAAGGTAGGAAAAGACGTCCCTCATTTCGGGGTCGACAAACTCACGGATGAGTCCGACATGAAAGTTTACAAGTATTACCAGTGGGTCTGTTTCTGCCTCTTTTTTCAAGTGAGTTTCTTCCCTTTCACCCCCACTCTTTTTTTCTCTTTTTTCTTTGTCTTTCTCCAGTACTTTTACTTTTATACTCTACGATCATCTAAATCTAAATGCACGCTCTTTCTTCATTCCTTCAATATATATACTCATCGTCACATGGACTTTAAACGGTTTTCCCTCCCTCCTCGTGTGTCTAATGTGTAAATATATCGTACGTTTGAACATTCAACATACATTCAAAGGACTAGTCATTTCCGTTTTCAATTTCTTGAAACGTGAAAACCATTCGATGATCTCTATTCGACTTCCACTGCAGGCCAAACACACGGTTTTTCTTCAAACTTCAAACTTTAGCTCAAACACAACACACATTTTTCACATCTGCCTGAGAGAAATTCGTACTTTTTACTTTTTAAACAATGTTTTTTTTCTTCATGTTACTTTTTCACTCGTTCCATTTTCTGCATTGGTTAGCTAAACTTTACACGCAAAACAAATCTACGGATATTCTGTTCATCTTTTACTGGAAGCGGAAAATGGAAAACCAAGTATTTCAATCCAGAACACACAATTATTTAGTGCATTCAATATTAATCATGGGCAATAAATTCAGTTTTTTTTGTTTTACATCACTTAATGTTTGTCATGTCCACAGTTGACAATCATTTTAGATGATCAAAGCCTGGGGAAAGGAAACAGATTACTTTTCTCCCGCTACAATCAACATCCACATCAAATCTAACTCGCCTGTCTTTAGTTATTTAGCAGGGAGAGAGATTTCAATTGATGGGAGTCCTCTATGTTAATTCTACAATGTACAATGAGATTTGCCAAGAATCTCTAATCTGCCACAATGTAAATTGAATGTATTGTATGTACAAAGAGAGAGACAGAATGAGAATGGGGAAAATAATGCTGAAGGAAAATGTATAGGAGAAAGAGAAAAGAGATTTCATCAGAAAAAATGCACAAATACTTCATGCTCTGCAAAATTCACCAGTGTATATTTTTCAAATTGTAAATTCTGCAGGAATATTTTTCCATTGCTAAATATTTCTACTGCTGATGGCTCTGAATCCGCATCAGCAATCAAGATGCAAAATGCAAAACTGTTCCGCATTGTTAAGCAGAACAGGAAGAGACAGACGACACAAAGAAATAGTGACAATGTGAATCCATTTCATTCTCTTTCTTTTCCTTTTTCTCTTTCTCCTACTTCACAATTCTCACAACACAACAACAAATTAAAAATATAATAAATTCCGATTGGATACCCGATTCCGATGATTCCGATTCCAATTGCATTGCCTATATTCCTATTGCTATTCCCTTGTAAAAATATATGCATAGATGGATCAAGTGCCAAAAAAAAATCTCGTCTCTTAAACCAAATTCACATGCAGCATAGAATAATATTATTTTGTACAGGATTTCCCTTGCAATTTTCTTGAAAAATATACGAGTACTGCAAGGTCTCTCGTATATACACTAAATTATGTCTCCTTTTGTGTTTAGTAAGGCGATGCACATTTCATTCCAGGCCGCGACTGCATAAGATTAACGGAATATTTATGGGGATGTTTCATTGAATGGATGAAAGTCGACAGTCGACAGCCTTCTGTAAACAAATCCTCATTCTTTTGATCTACTTTACATCTGCAATAATGTACATATATACAATTCAGAATCTCCATGTGCTTTACACACACACACTGGGAATCCCAAACGATTGGTGAACTTTAGTAGGTATATACAGATAGGTTTCAATTTTTACACTATAAATTCTATTCAATCAATTTGCACTTAATTTTCCACAATTAGTGACGAGTATTTAATTATGACTACGAGCCAAAAGAAAGAAAACAAAAGTGCCGATAGACATTCAATGTATTTTTCTAGAGATATTTGATCCCTCTTTATCTACTTATTTATTGGACTGAAAGTAATTTCTGGAACTCCTGTTGCCGCCCGGACTCTTTTTGTACTTTCTTGTTTTTCTCTCATGAAAATTTGCCGACCGCATACATTCGATGGACTGATTGTAAGTGCATTAGGCGCAGAAATGCAATTATATAATTATTAGCCATTTTACTTTGGCTTTGAGGTTAAGCGTCAATGTTGCCGAGAGCTGGACAGACAAATGACTGTGATTTTGACACAATTTCTTCTTGTGTTTGTTTTTTGTATATGAGACAATTATACAATGGGAAAATATCTGTATAGTTCAAAGACCCAAGAAATTATGTACCTCGACCGTCTTTATCATGTGAGAATAATGTAATTGATAATGTATTTAGACGTTTCATTGTCGGGGAAAACACGAGACAGGACATTTCGGCACTAGAAACAAAAGAAAGTCGACAGTCTACAATGACGAAATGTGTGTGTTTTTGTCACACTTTCTGTGTAACTGTGTGACTTGCGTTCGAGTGAAACGAGGAAGCTTATGTTAGTTTGTCAATGTGTGTGTGTGTGTGTGTGTTTGTGTTTGCGGATATAAATAATAATAATAATAATAATGACATTATTTCTGTGACATGAATGAATTGCAAAATCCAATAGGCACGTATTTGGAATTAGGAATCCCCGTTGAATGTTCAAGATTTCTCGACTGTACCAATGCCAATACGAATTACGAATTACATGATGGAAAAATTGACAAATTATTTTGACAAAGAGAAAAGAGACTCCATTTTATTTATAGTTGAAAGAAAACTCGTGTGTACACGCTCGAAATAAATCATCTCTATTTGTTTTTTACTCAATATGCAAATTGCTATAAGGAATATGTTGGAATTATATTGGAATGGAAAACAAATGTACATAAATATGTACGACAAAAAAGGAGAAGTCTTCAATTTGAATCCAATTGTTGGCCAATTTTTCTGTATTTTCCCAATGTGTTTTTTTTTTTTTGTAAATCTTTGGCCTATATTTCTGTACAGAGTATTTTATTTGTTTTGACTTTGTCGCGTCTCTCTCGTCGTTGTCGTTTTCGTTGTCGCTGTTGTTGAATTGTATCTTGTATCTGTAGTGAGAATGAGATGAGTGTATCAATAAGTAAAGGGATGATATGCATGCAAAAATGGTAAGTGCAAAGGGGAAAAAAATCTATTATTTGTTTTGAGATTTGAGTGTTCATGGAAGGAAATCCGTGCCGGTGTGAGTTGCGAGTCTTTTCTCGGCTCAAGTGTGCCATTTTTATCGGATGTGCATGAGATTGTCTATATAGACAGAGAGAGAGAGACAGAGAGAGACAGAGAGAGAGAGAGAGAGAGAGAGACAGAGAGAGAGAGAGAAGTGCTCTTAATGTGAAACATTTTTCTTGTTGTCACGTGGGTGGGCAAGGGATATTATGTATGATAGCTAGGGAAATTATTCGCTGCTATCTCAACCGTGTGAATGACTTGAATGAGACAAATCGGTGAGCAAAGCCCGGTCCTCTTTTTGTCTTCCGCCTTCATATCTCCCTCAATACTCTATCACTAAATCCTATCCTCACACTCATCTGTAATCTGTAACACACTCCACCAGATATAAATACCACAATCTATATGGAATAGACTTTGAAACTTTAAAATCCACAGACAAACACACACTCTGACTCTGACTCTCTGACTCTCCCATCCCAACACACATTATTCTCTTCATTGTCAACCTTTAATTTCTCTCGAAACTTGGTCGTAGACAAGTGTACTCACAGACCTCAAAGAATGTTGAAATATCACCGTCGACCAACTACAAAGTCAATTCTCTTTCTCCTATAAAAACCTTCATATTTTAATTATGATAAATAAATATCATTTCTTTTCTCACTCTCTCTCTCTCTCTCTCTCTCTCTCTCTCTCTCTCTCTCTCTCTCTCTCTCTCTCGCCCAATTTTATATAATAGTAATTTATGTCTGGCACATTTACATTTTCCTTTCACATTCATTTTCTTTCTCTCTCATTCGTTCTATTCAAAGACCCACATAATATATGTAAATCGAATTGAATCGGAAGGGAAGTGACTGCATTTGAATGCAACTTGCATGGCTCACTCTCCCATAAAAATCAAATTTAGGGAATTATATTACACACAATTTTTTATGCATAGTCTTTTGAAATAAAACAAATTCAGTTCTGAACCTGTGCTTTTGTCTTGCAAGTAGTTTGAGCCGATTGATGAATACCGTCCAAAGCAAAATAGAAAATAGCGAGCAACCTTTACGCACACTTACCTTCCAAAAGGATTACATGCTTTCTACGGTTTCCCTCTCTCTCTTTTCTCTCTCTCTTTCTCTCTCTACAGTCCTTTTATGCTCAATCAGTCGCCTGCTTGTTCCCCTTTCTTTTGTTGTCGTGTGCAGTAAAAAAAAATTCTGTCTCTCTCGTTCTTTCTTTTATTTTCACTGTCTTCACCTTTTAAAGCTGTACTTTTTATTTACGATATATACAGAGATTCCTACACACGACAGCTCTGCTTCATTTCATTAATTACAGGTTACTTCTCTTTCCACTTTTCCCTATCCAATTTGCATGTCTGCATTATTTGAAGGGGAAAAAAATGGATAAAAAGTGCATTCAAAAATCAAATCCTGTGTTCTCAATTTAAGAGTATCAAAAGTCTTATGGAAATTCTCTTTTTCTTCAGTGAATTTCACTTTTTTTTTTGTACATAATCCTTTAATTCCTAATTCTCCTCAAGACCACATTTCTAATTTCTAATTTTGAATTCCCAATTCTAATTTGATATGTAGGAATTCAAGGAGGGCGTTCTAAAAATGATAAACATTGATTATTTATTATTTCATGTACGCACACATAAATCGGAAGTATGTTGGCTACAGAGCACAACTTGTTATTCGTTACGATATGAAATCCCTTGAAGTAGAAGAAGTTTACTACATGTTTCAATTCTGATACTAGAAATAAACCATTTAAGTATGCCGACAAGTAGTTCAGTTCACCATCTAGGAAATATTATATGGATATTTGATACTTGATATGAGAGATTGTGAGAGAAAGAAAGTCGTACAGAATATTAGTATGTGAATTTTAGTTCCGGTATTTTGTGTTTACACCAAATTTATTGAATTACTTGAATATCTGTATACCTACATCATTTGATAGCGTATCGTGTTGTATATAATTAATTGATTTTTCTTCTTCTTCATGAGGGTGAAGAAATGAGAGAGAGAGAAGAAAGAAGGTAGGGGGGAGAAGTTGTCATGTATCGTGTCCTGTCTTCGTCTTCGTTTCGTCTGTCAGTTCATACTTACTATTGGTTTGTTTGTGGGAAAACATTGCATTAGATGACTTCTCTCATGACTTGCTTCAACTTGGCTTTGGATTTTTTGGGATTTCTTGTCCTCCTCGCTATAGTTTTTCCTTGTACAAGTTCTCTCTCTCTCTCTCTCTTTTTAAATCCTTTTCCTCGTCCTCGTCATCGTCATTCTCACATGTATGTATGTATGTATATACTATGTAATGTACAGAAGGCAAAAGTGCAAGATTTTCTCTGTGTACATATTTGTACACACACACACACACACAAGCTTGGAAAAACATATACGAGAGAGCTTCGTTTGTAGGTGACGCATTGGATTGTGGATTGCATAACGAAACGACCGATAGGATTTTTTTTGTTTGTTTATTGGTTCACTTTCCTTTCGCTCACTTTCCTTCATCGTTTCGTATCATCATATGTTCATTTCATAGTAAAATATATATATATGGTGTTCTCCTTCTCTCTCTACTCCATTGAAATATACTGAAATCTTTTCTGTTTACACATGTACACTCTGTGCTGGTGGCATGGCTCATCATCATCATGGCTTAGCTCAGATTCATCAATTCACGTTTTTCTCCTCCGTATTACAACTACAAACTACAAACCAAAAGCAAGAGCAAGAAGAAAATCCCTATAGATGAGTTTCCAGGTTGTCCCTACATTTCTCAAGCTTCTCTCTCTCTCTCTCTCGTATTTACACTCAACAGCAGAGTATTATTAATCGGGCAAGTTTTGGGAATAGGTAAAACTCTGTGTCTTCCCTATATATTACATGACACAACACACAGATAGTGAAGAAAAAAGAGAGAGGGAAGGAAAGGCTGGAAGTAAAAAAAAAATTCTGTATACACAAGGAAAATTCCGGTATGAGTCTCGAAAGCAAGTCAGTCCATGTATTCTTGTCCTCTCTTGTATATTTACAGATACATAATATAAATATACATATAAATATAGGACAGTAAAACTCTGTGTATGTGTCTGTGTGTGTGTGTGTGTGAAATATTATTATGACTGCCCTATGGTTCTCTTCCATATGCACATTTAGTTTGAGCTTCAACATCAACATGAACCATCAGCATTAGTCTCAAACTCGAACTCGACTGGTAAAGTACATCAAGTGCTTGCCTTTGCCTGTGTGTGTGTGTGTATGTGTGTACTATTAATGATAATAATAATAATGTATGTATATTATGGATAATGGATGGAGTCGTCTATGGTATATATTGTAGATTGGTGTGTTGGGATTGGGAGTGTAGTGTAGTGGTAGGTAATAGACTCGAGACTTGAGAATCACAGTGGAATTTTTGCATGCACGCATATGGGTCACAAGTCTCTGAAGAGTGTGCTAACCTTTTTGGCTCACATCCAGTTCATAGCTCATCTCTCTCTCTCTCTCTCTCTTCTATCTTGTGTTGTACAATGGTTCTCTATGTTTCCAGCAGCCACCACCTTCCAACTCCAACACACACACACACACACAGCAGTCATATTTCCCTTTCCTATTGCTAAATCAAATTGCGAGAAAGGGAAAACATTGTAGACACAGACAGAGAACGACACAAAAACGGAAAAAGAAAAAGAAAAAGAAAATGAGACGGGGAAAAAAATTAACCCCATGCTCGTATTATTTTCGTTTGTTGTCGTTTGTCGTTGTATATGATTCAGTCACGAGTGAAAACGTTTTCCCCAAGTATTATTGTGTAGGTACATTCATGGATGTACGATGTATACGTACATATTTTCAAGGTAGTTCCTCTTTTTTTCTGTATTGTATGAATGGAGATGATCATGATCATGATCATGATCGTCTTTTGAATAAATTCAGATTCGGATTTGGATTCGGATTTAGCGTCAATAGTTCTTCATTTCGGAGTCATTGGAGTCGGAGGCTTTGACGTTTTTTTTTCTCCTTAGTTTTTTCGGGATATATCTTGACATAGTTGACGGGGCCAAAAACTCCCTTTTTTTCTTCAAGATGCGTATCTGGATGCGTGATGCGTGTGCAATAAAAAATTTTTTTTTTTTTAGCACGCAATTATTGAAATATGATATGAAATAGGAAATGATGATGCTTGTTTTTTGTTTGTGGGGGAATAAAAAACGGTGTGGATGATAAAGAATTAGGATTTGCCTCATGTTAAATAGTTTTACAGCTTTTTTTGTTCTCTGTCGCTCTTCTTTTCTCAAAAGCGGAAGGATTTGAGTTGAAAATTGAACCTATTGCTGGTAAACAGTACAATACAGTTCAGTACAGAATACATTGTGTAAGCTTTTATCACGTGATTATGGTTAATTGGGCCATGTTGGAACGAATCACTGTAGGAATTCACTTATTTTGATACTTTGTTTGGTTTTTGCCAATTCTGTCTGATTTTCTTTTGTGAAAGGGATGGGAATTCAAATTCAAATTCAACATGAACATTTGAACATTGTTATTTATTTAGCAGTAAGGTAGACGGAAAGTTTAACATAACAAGAAAATTGTTATTTAACAAGAAAAGTCTAATTTAATTCAATTCAATTCAATGCCGTATCGAATCCGAGATGTTTCATTTGTTTAAATGATAAAGTGATAGAATTTTGGATGTATAATGGATGTACATACAGACTTTGATAGACTTGAAAAAAACCCTCTGTTTATTTAAAACAAGGACAAAAGTTAACATACAGATAAAATAGATTATGCGATTATGCACGTGTGTCTCTGTATAAAAGATTTTATGCTCTTTCTCTGTGGCTTTTTTTTTCTCGGACACGGTTAGACGTTCGAATGAAAATGAAGTCAAAATTCAAGTGGCAATTGAAAGCAGACGGGGAAAGGACAATTCTTTTTGCGAATTATAAATCTACAGATAAGACAAATAAAAGATATTTAGCTTATCTCAAATGTCTCGACAACTCTCCAAAAAAAAGGAGAGCTAAAGCTTGTGTAAAAATATTCTGTCATCCAGTCATTTTCATGTCCTCATCGTCATCGTCGTCATCGTCTTCGTCTTCGTAGTCCTCGTTGTCGTTGTCGTGTGTCTGTTGTGTATTCTCTTCCTTGGGAAGTTGAAAGTTGGTTAGACCAATGAGGACTCTTGTTGCCTCATCATCTTCTCTACAGTTGATTTGATAAAACATATATACTTGAGAGTTTTTTTGGATTTTGGCAATGACGTTGCATATTTCTTTTGAATAAGTACTTACGACGAGTCGAGTTAAGTCAAGTCAAGTTTGCATAATAGAAAACAATAAAGACTTCACGTATTATTAGACAGGACATTTTGATTAGACGACACATTGAGAAAAAACACAGATATATTTACATTTCATTTGTGCATGCACACATACATGTGTATGTATTGCACACACAAAAATACGCTTATAACTATATATAGGCGGGTTCAAACTTGGAAATTAAAATGTCCATTCTCCTCCGGGTCCTGACATGCAGCACATTTAAAATCCAAATGGAGAATTTCCAAATTAATTTATGTACTAATTTATAATATCTATTAAAATTACGGAAGCTTTATTTTTTATTTTTGTGCTGTTGCACTTTGTACTGTAAAATGTATAATATATTATGCATTGCATAGAAAATCCATTTTGAATGGTACATCCACATTACACATTGTTGTTTCCGCTTCATTTAAATAGCGATTAAGTTTCGTGGATACATTATTTACCAACATGTTGTCTATTTTTAATTATATACATTTTTTTGGCCACATTTTACTTTAGTTTACAACACACAACGGATATGTACACCATATGATTTTGTTTATGTTCCATCTCTCATTGCGCACTTTATCTGTAAATTATCATAATAATATGCTTTATTACTCTTTCGATAGACCCCGAATATCTGTACTAATTCTCCTATATGGATAATCCCATTAAACATTTCACATTTTCCATTTCCCATTTAAACATTTTACATGAGAGGAGAGAAAAAAGACGAGACATATAATGACATAATAATCTCGTAAATTCCCAGATAATAAATCATCATTGACGGCATCTCTCTCTCTTTCTCTCTCTCTCCTTCTTTCTCCTTCATTCGTAAGTAAATGAGGCAGAGGGAAAAAGAGAGTCGCTACAGTTACAGCTAACAGTTCTATCATGAATGAGAATCTTGATCATAACTCATGAAATACCTTGTTCAAATTGGAGCAAAAAAAAAAAACAAGCCTATAGCAATAGAATATTCACTCCAGACAATTTTTTAGATATTAATCAGCTTATTTCTCGCCATGTCAACTTTCAAATTAAAATGACTTTTCCCATTTTGCATTTTTCATTTTCCATGTGTATACACAAATTACAGGAAAGAGACGAGCTCACGTTTTTTTGCCCCCCCTTCGTGTATTTTTAAGTATTTATAACTCGAGTTAATGGTAATCAAATCATCATGGACATTAATTTGGAGTAAATTTAGTACCGAAAGGATTTTTATCTTGTGATGAGATGAAGCTCTATATACAGATTCAGCATTCAGATTTTCCCCCAAGCTTCTCCATTTGAGCTATATTTGAGTACATACGTATATATTCTGTACAAGAAGACTAAAACCGTTTTGGTATAGTACTTTTTGATAGTCCTTTTCACGGTTGAGAGAATCCCAATCTCAGCAGAGAGAAAAGATGTATACAAAGATGCACAAAGGGAAAAATTCGTACGGATTACGAATATATTATATATATAGTTTATGTATTAGCAACGATTAGACGGGTGTGCCGATGCCAATGTAGGAAAATAATAGGAAATGGTTGAAATGCGAGCTATTTAGGGGCGTCTCTTTCTCTCTTCCGTCTAGAATTCTTTTCCACATCATCATCTTCTGTTTTCTCTCTCTGTACTTCCTCTATTTCTTTATTCTTCCAGTGGTTGCTTTTTTTTTCCTTCTTCCTCGCGAATAGTTTCCTCTTAAAAATAGACGACAGATAGAGAGAGAGAGAGACACGGCAAATTAAACGATAACGAAGAAGCAAGAACCAAGGAGGAAGTACAAACACAGCACACACAGTACATAAAACTAATGGAAAGAGACAAACAAAGAGAGATATAAGGACATTTTTTGGTAGGTACGGAAAAAAATCACAGTTCATCTCATTTCCCTTATAAATACGAATGTGCGTGTGTGTACAGATATTTAAATTCCTGTACCCGCATGATGCAAATACTGCAGATACAGAAGATAAGGAAAAATCTTGAGTATGTAAAAAATAAAGTGTGCAAATATGTAGAGAATGAGAGCCGTATAAAATATGCCAAATACAGTTAAATAGAGAGAGAGAGAGAGAGATTTTGTATATTTGTATATGTATTCTATACCTTGGAAAGGAAGCATGTCGGATGTTTTTTTAGCATTGTGTTTAGCATGTTGCTATATGGAAATATTTTCAAAAGTTTTTTCATATGGGCAACAGTAGAAATTATCCGTGTACATACAATGATATAGTATATATTTACAGATGGTTTGAATTTTTCTGCCATTTGGAATTGTGAGCTTGAGCGTTGGGAGTTGAGTGGAGTTTGAAGATAAAATAGGAGGAAAAACAAGGTGACTCGTGCTTATAAATCACAATTCGGTTAAGTTTGAAAAGGCGGAGAACGTCACTTGAGAAAGTTACGGGAATGCTCCGATTCCCTTCAACTCTCCACTTTCTTCTTCCTCTTCTCCTTCTCCTTCTTCTTCTTCATCGTCTTGTTGGGTTTTTTTTGTATTATTTTTTTATTTATTTTTTTTCGGTCTATAAAATGCTACATAATACTAAAACAAACTAACAAGAGAGGAATTGGAGAGTGAAGGAGCGACAAAGTAAAGTTGAATTTAGTCGTTTTTCTTGTTCTACTGTCATCATCACCCGTTTACGGTACTCACGGTATGGTTCTGCTACTTGTACTTGTACTTGTACTTCTACTGAGACAAACCATATCCAAATGAAAAGCAAAGACAAGAAAAATGCAAGGTCTGAATTCAGAATTCACTCAGCACATTGAGAGAGAGAGAGAGAGTAGAAAAAAAACATCCTTTTGTTTTTCTCTCGTTTTTATCCCACTTGAAGACTTGAACATTCAATTTCAATGCTAATGTGACGGAGTGGAGTTGAATACACAACGGAATAAAATGATGTCAGTGCCAAACCGGGTCGTACATTTGTCTATGTGTACATGCAAACCAAGTACTTATATTTATACTTATATATCGTACGTGTTTGTGTGTGTATATATATATAAGCTCATCCTCAAAAATCAGATGAATTAATTGAAGCGATGAGCTGATTATAGCTGCGGTATGGCTTGTATTTTCTTAGGAATCTTCTATCTGTCTTTCTTGGAGACGCATAGCTTGAAAACGAGTGTAGACTGTAAATCTATATAGGTAATATTTCTTATACATCCTGTCTCTCTCTCTCTCTCTCTGTTTTTTAACTTGCCTTCTCTTCTCCTTCCCAAATCCTGGCACTCAACCTCCTTTCAATCTTTGACATTTCTGCATTGTTATGGGTAAATCAAGCGTGACAACCCGACTTACCGTCAAATTCAATGCATATACTCCTTTGTATTGTTATATTAAAACAACAACCCCAAAACAAAATTAGTTCCATTACATCACAGTTAAAGTTACGTATACGATATAGAAATAACATGAGGAATAATCAGTGGGCCAAAAAAAGAACAAAAAAAAAAAGATACCCCGAACCCCGAATTAGCATACCAATTTCATTTCAAATTTTAATTGAGAGATAAATGTCAGTTGTTTAAACTGTATGGAGAAAAAAAAATATATATATTACATATCATATAAACAAAAGTTGTTTTTATGTTGATATGCCAAAAACGTAAAGTGGATTTGACTAGTGGGGAAAAGTGCGCATACGACAATTTCATTGTAATTGAAAAAGTTTTTACGTTTTTCTCCCCCTTCATTCTTTTTTGAACCAATCCTCAATACATTCATAAAAATCCGAATCCGAATCCAAATCCGAATTTAGCTGACAGCAGTTGGAGTTTCCTGGTTTTTTATTCAAAAAAAAAAAAATTACTCAAGGAAAGTTTTACTATTACCATTTCTGGATAATATATGAATAATTCTCTCCTTATCAGAATTAATTCAGCAGTGCTCCAGTTTCGTTCTTATTGGAAATGCGGGAAAGGGAAATTCCCGAAATGCTAAATGCTCTTTGCTTGAGGTTTGAGTACGATGGTGGACAAAAAACGCGAAGACAATAGAAAACCTTGCACTGCAGAAAAACTATCTTAAGACGTCACAAGTCGGCGCTGAGATGACGATGATGATGATGATGCTGCTGCTGCTTTCATGTGATCAAGTCAATTAACTTGCCAAATGAAGAAAAAAAAAGCTCTCAAATCATATAAACTATACAGAAAGGACGAAAGAAAGCAGCACATCATAAACAATTAGAATCAAATACTCATCCCTAAATGCTCTCGCTAATTAATTGAATTGACGACCTCAACGATAAAAATATGAACAAAGATTAATGAACGATTAATGTCAATTTCCTGATGCTGGAGCCCTTTGACCTTTTTTCTCTTACTCTTCCTCAAGTCCCAACGTACATGAACAAATCCCTGTGTTCTCACTATCACAGTTTTCATCGTCAATGTGTAGGGGGAAGGAGACACTCTGTGAAAAAGAAACCCAAATGACTGCATGTTCATCCAATAAATAATTTTATCGAGGAAGTAAAATCCATACATTACAAGATGCAATAAAATGTTCTACTAAAATAATGAATCTCTCTGTGTATGTGTACTATTCACCATCCCATTCAGATTCCGATTCAGATTCAAACTTAATCTTCAACCTCTATACGACTAAAAAACCATTCAGTACAGCGCGTTCAAAAGAGAAGAAGAAGAAGAAAAAGAAAAAGCAGGGGAAAAGCTAAACATATACCTATATGAAATACTTGTACATGAGTGTGTGCAAGGAAGAGCAAGAGACTTCCTATGGTTGTACACATCGTAGCAGCATAATTGAAAGTAGGACACACAAAATATTATGGAAAATGATGAATTATCGAGGGATTTTTTTTTATTCTCATCCAGTGAGAGAGCCAGAGAGAGAGAGAGAAAGAGAGAGAAAAGACGGCGAATGCATAATAATGATATGGAGCAGACACACACACTGGCTTAGGTAAACCTTGTATTTATCGCATTAATGTGGCATAAATTCCCTTCATATCGTTTACTCTCTCACAGTTACAGTTGAAACATTTTGCCAGCGAGTCAGTAGAACACGAAAAACTAGAACTATCTCTGCGTATGCGAATTGTGAATTGTGAATGCAAATGTATATGGTATAGAAAATAGAATGAGACGCTATAGCCAACTAGCATTGAATTTCTTTTCTATATCTAACACACACAAAAACACTACATATTTATGTACAGAGTACAGTCCTCGTCTGATCGTCTGTTGGGATTCAATTGGGATTTGATAAAAATCTTGTTGGTTTGTATTATATAAAAGAACTCTCTCCGTACACTTCCTATGTATCAAGTGTATTTATGGGGGAAAACTCAAGACATTTAGCATATGTAATGTAAATTATGTGTGTACATGTGTGTGTAAAATGAAATGACGTCAAATTTCTTTCTTTCGTTCGTTCGTTCGTATTCGTATTCGTAATTCGTATACTGATATGTACACGAAGAGAAGATGAAGAGCATGAAGAGCAAGAGCAAGGAAGTCTGTGTCTGTATGTGTAGAGTATATAGTGACTGATTCATGAAAATCTCTCATTTGAATGTTGGCTATATCGTAATAATATTATGCATGCATATATATACACATCATGCCAAAGTTCATGTGCATACGGATGTACGTAATGTGGAACTGCTTCGGAAGAACGTTTTTCGCAGTCGTCCAACTCTCCACGTTTAAATTTTTCACTATCTATCTCCGATATATGAGGAAACATATACAGATACTCATCTCTGCTGTACTATATATCTGTATTTAGTATTTTGTATAGTAAACAGAGAGACAGACAGAAATCTCTACAGACTTTCCGAGGAGCTTACACGTGTGGTTATTTCGGATGTGGATTGGATCAGTGAAGAAGAAGAAGAAGAGTAAAGAAAGTCTCATGTGTTTTCAGACTCTCTCTGTTCTGTACACGACGAACACACTACAAAACGATCAGACGCATGTATAATTTCTCTATTTCTTCTGTACATATACCTGCTAAGCAGTTCCTTCTTCCCTCGTCTGTATTCTGTATGGACTGCTAAAAAAGTTTCACGTACTCAAATATTATATACATAATTGTATTATTGCGTATGCAAAATAGAAAAAAAAGTTGGGGAAAAGCAGCAGAGTGGGGCTCGAAATATTAAACGTTTAAACTGACTGAGAAAAAAAAATGAAACGCTCGTACTTTTTGCTAATAATTCTGAATGCTCAACGTCCCTACGAAATTCAAGAAACTTAAATCAAGAAACTCCCCTCTCAAAAAAACAAACGAGACAAAAAAAAATGATGACAAGTTTTCCCCTTTTGTATATCGTATATTTGTATTTGCGAGGAAAGTATACATAGAAGAAAAAAGAAAGGAAATGCAATAATTTCTATGAATGAATTGAATGATGATCCAAGTGGTTGTTGTGACTTTACCTATAAAATAATTACCTCTTGAATCCTTGTGGTGTGTCAACAATTTACATCTGTTCTTCCTCTCCCTCCTTTCTTCTTCCCTATATCAATAAAAAATTCCTAAATTGACAACTGACATTCCTTTTGTTCAAGTTTTTACGATCAAAAGTCATATATACCTACTATTTTAATTTTGATACGACTCTCTCAAAGTTTTATTTACACACGATTTACTGCCCAAACGAAAAAAACCCCAATAAAATTGACACGAAGGATTAATCACGAAGCTCCTAATTTCCTTGTTCGTAATTCAAGTAATTCTCTCAATTTTATTGTAATCTATCTGTATGTATACGATATACAAAATAAACTTTACCATCTCAATCGACGACTGCAATGAAAATGAAATGAAATGAAATGCCTACTTTAAATTATGTACAGTCACAGTCTCATATGCTATATGAATTAGTTTCAACTTGTCGATTGTCGATCAGTTGAATCCATACACAAATACTTCAAATATACACACGAGAATTGAAATGAAACAATTAAAATTTGAAATAGATTGAAAATGTTGGCAATTCAATAAGTAGAGTAAATTCTTTGAGTTCCACATTCAATTCCAATTTAGTTTTTCTGTTTTTTCTCAATCACTCTCTCTCTTTCTCTTTCTCTCTCTCTCCTCTCCTTTCCTTCCCTTGTTCCTTTGTATGTTAAATTTAACAACAACTTTTTTTTTATTGTACACATTTCCTTGTACACATATATAAGTATTCCGCTTTCATTTTGTTCTACAAAATCTCTTGCCTCCACACGCGTTGTCTAACGATAAGTATAAATAAGTCAGAGGTAATTTTCTAGATAAGAAAATTGAAAACAGACAAAAAAATACTTTTGTCCATAACTAAGTATAGAGAAATAAAGGACGGTATATATTATATCGAACTTTCATAAATTCAAACAACTGGAGAGAGAGAAAGAGAGAGAATAGTTGAAATATTTCAATAGTCTTGATGATACTGACTGATGGGTGCTGTCTGTCAACTCGTGAATGGTTTTACATGTGACTGCTTCCAATGTCTGTAGTTATGTGATGTGTGTATTCGAGAGAAAAAAAAATCTTTGGAAATTGTTTTTGTGTCGTTTTTTCCTTTGGCCAGAATGGCAAAACGGCCGTCTATCAATCGCGATTGGCGATGAACCAAAAAAGCGTGATTTGTTGTTCTTGTTCCTCCCAACCTTTATCATATAAGTCATATATATATATATAATACAAAGATCCCACAGCGAGAGAGCATTTTTGTTTTTTTGAAGACACCGCACAATCACAATCACTAAACTCTTAAACCATATTATTACGCAGACCACAAAATTAAAAAACCAAAGAGAATTAAAGATTATTTTACAGTGAAAACAAAAAAATTAGCCTACATGATTTTGTATACTTTGGGAAATGAGAATGACGAGAGTTGTTATGTGAATGTGTGTAAAAATACTAAAATACATTTTACTTTGAAATCTGGTATGAATAACCAGATATTTTTGTTGTTGGAGAAAAAACAGCTCAGACAAGTCTCATAACGATTTGCAATCAAACTGAGGAAAAAGTGTGGTGCAAAGAAAAATGATGATGCTCATCTTTTCATTCGGGTAGCAAATGTCAAGGAGCAGAAAGTAAAGGGGTGAAAAAAAACGAGAGCCAGTTTGAATTTTTTTTTTGTGTGTGTTTTTATACAAATTTCAAATTATCTACAATGTGAATTTTTTGCAAACATTATTCAAAGGAGACATTTGAGTCCGACCGAGAAACTACTGAGAATTAAAGTTAGTGAGAGAGAGCGAGAGAGAGAGAAATCTGTGATGGACTGGAAAATAATTTGTTGCAATGACTCCAGACCAGCTGATGATGAGATCACATAAGTTCACTTTAAATGTGCAGGAGAGTCAACATTATTGAGAGCCACATTTTAGGATTTTTTTCATCTGATTTATCTCTATAGACATCTTTGTGTGTATATCCAGTTTAAAAAAAAACTTGTAAAGTTAATCCGACTTTTCACGTTTTCACATTTTGACTCGAGTTTCATTCCATTTGGCTTTGACTACAGAAACTATAGATATATCATACTTTGAGCCTTGAAGTATATGCAGATTAAATGCATCGACTGGTAGACGGTGTTGCTTTCCCTTTCATTTCCAATTTCTCTATCCTACTTTGATTCTGATTTTTTTTTCCCCTTTTTGCCGTTTTTTACGCGAGCCATTAACTGAATAGCTGAAGAGCTGTGTTAGAGTGTGTTGCAGATCCCATATGTTTATCGTTAGTAAAAAAAAAGGATGGTAGGATATAAATATTGTGTGTGCAGTATTAGTATTGAAAATACTGCATTGCATATACCATTTGTAGCCGCCTGTTGCTTCTCTCTCGGGATCGTAAATAAAAGCACAAGCACAGGAGTGTATTTTAGCGGAGAACGAACGATGTGAACGAACGAACGAACGAACGAAAAGGGAGAAGAAGAAAAAAACGTATAAAACATTTTACTACTTTATTTGTACGCACTTTTCATTTCGTCAGTTCTTTAGTAAATACCTATTTATTTATTTCCCAGCCAGTTCACGTATTTACACATTCACGAACGGGAAATTAATTGAGACTTTTCTCGATTCCCCACAGTCAGAGTCAAGCCAATATGCACTAAATTCGTACACACACACACACACCTACAAAAAATGTCTACGCACTTTATATTTAGTCCACAAAAAATTTTTCTCGGATCTATTAGCAACTTTTACATTTGCATTTGAGAATGTCGGATTTATTTTCGTTTATATTTACAAAACACTGGGGATTTGAGGAATTGCGGATTTGAGGATTTGAGGAAAAGTCATGTCGTTAGCGTGAATTCATGTACACACGTACGCACATGGGAATTAATTTAACTCAATTATTTTCTATTTACAGGCAATTTTATTCTACATTCCGCGGTGGCTATGGAAGGTAAAAAAAAAAGTCTATTTTTTTCTTATTCAACAATATTATTATGGTATACGGATTAGAGAGCAACTCAAAAATTGTAGTAAACTGTGAATCCAATGGAAATGTGTATTTATTATTTTTTTGACCATGAAATGTAAATGTATACAAAACCAAACTTGACTTGGAATCTGGAAGAATTGGGAAGGTGGCAAAATACAGGCTCTCATGATGGATTTGGACGTGGGGATTTGTCCAGAAATGGAGAAAAAGCAAAAGAAAAAACTGCTAGTCGACTACCTTTACGAGAATCTCAAACATCACAATTGGTGGGCGTACCGTTACTTTTTCTGTGAGGTTTTGGCTTTGGGAAATGTCATTGGTAATCATTTGAATTCAATACTTAAAACATATGTGCATGCACTCATACTGAACGATTATGCACTTATTTTTAGCTCAAACAGGTTTAACAAACATTCTCCCCCCACCTCACCGGATATTTTAACTTAGTTTACAGAAGACTATGTTAAAAGTACAAAAGACAAAAAATTCAAATCAAATAATGCAGTAGTTTTACTCTTCATTCTCAATGAGAATTTCTCATATCTTATTTTTGTTATCAAAGCTGTCTTTTTATATTTGTCTGATGTCTCACACTATGACTCTGATTTTGCCTCATATAGAACGCATTTTGTACGCATAATATACGATACTTTCCGCTATATAAAGTGAAATACTAACACAATCCCATGTGGATTTTGACTGACAGAGGAGTACAAATATCAAAATACTTGAATAATTATCCCTGTTGAAAACACAGCTTGAGATGACCGAGAGAAGAAACGACCAAACGAGGAGTCGTCGTCGTCATCATCATCATTCGTCATTGTTACTTACTATAGACATTTGACTCTCTACTCTAGTTTACATGTGTTCTCTTTGTTATCATTCATCATCATATTTCTAAAGAATCAAAACTAGAATAGCCGTATTATCATTATTGTTGTTATTATTATTGTTATTATTATTATCGTCGTCGTTATGTAATGGACTCCCACCGTTTGCATAGTATTTTTTTTATTCTCTCTCTGTTTCCATGTCAGCATTAAATTCTGACTGGAGCTCAAAACTCAAAACTAAAAAAACACTCGCACATACATATTATGTAGTTTACATTAAAGTGAAGAAAAAAAGGTAACAAGGTGGAAAAGCTGGGAGAATAAAGATACAAAATCATAGTACAGAGGAGAATACAATGAGAAATATTATATAACATATAAGGACAAGTTTTCTGTAGGTGCGTATCCTTAGATAAGTATGTTTACTTGTTTTGCACAGATATTCTATGGGATGATGAAACAAGGATTGTGTCTAACAATAAGAGAGAAAACACACAGAGAGAGAGAGAGCAATGCAGTTAAATAGGTGCATGGGAGAACTGTAATAAAAATATAGTGTGTGTATATACACAATAGAACTGAAACGGTGAGTTTTGTAGAAGTCACTCGGGCACAATGAGTTTTTATTCTTAGTTGAGAAAATCCACAGCATAATCATATGAAAGTCCTCTCATAACGATACGCGCCGTAATGGATTGCAAATGACAATTTTTTTTACTTGATCATAAGCACATTTTTTTCCAACTTTTCCACTTTTCTACAGCATGTGGACTGTGTGTAATGTGAATGTGAATGTGCTTACGATTACGATGACGATGACGATTAGTCTCCTTCTCATCCGCATCCCTTACTAACGATAAGTCCAACAATCATTTAAATTCAAATACGTACATGTGCGAATGGCGAATGGCGAATGGCGAATAATAATGTAACTAATGGCAGTACAATTGGCAACAACAACAATAAGAGTAACGACAAGTTAACGGCTAATGTGTATGTACTTAGACATGAGTACAGATATAGATCTATAGATAGAATATAATGAATATGATATATATATCCAAATATTTTTATTTTTAGTTATATACGATATGTATATGTTGGAAACTTGACGGAATATAATTACATAGCCTTCAGTTGGATGAACGTTAATTACAGATAATTATAATTTATTATTAATAATGTCAATTTCCTTGCGTGTCTGTCGTCATTTAACACTTTATTAAGTTGAATCTTGTCAGTCACTGTTTTTAAATTTTCCCTTGAGAAATATATAGTCTCAGTTTTTTGAGCTATTTGACTTTAAGTGTTCGTTCCCTGTGTGTAAAAATAATTAGTACTTTTTGCTAATTGGAAAAAAACTTAATCGATGATGTTAGGATTCTGTCAGCAAATGGATGTTGATTGTTGATTGAGATATGAAATTTGAATGATGTCAATTTGTTTTTCTAGGTCAAGCCTTCCTCATGGACAAGTTCTTTGATGGTGAATTCCTGACATTTGGCATCGAAGTGCTCCAACTTTCAGAAGAGGATGAGGACAAACGTATCGATCCCATGGGTACATTTTTTCCCAGAAATCTTTCCCTCTCACTTAAATTTTGTTTTATATATTTGCAACAAATTGTCTATATTTTCTATTTTCGGCTACATTTTAATCGTTTCTTTTTGCTTTAACTTTAATGATTGATTGATTTTTCATACGATATATTTTGTTTATTTGATGATGCAGTTCGAATATTTCCTCGTATGACCAAATGTATTTTCTACAAGGGGGGACCCTCATTAAATATCGAGCATCATGATGCACTGTGTATTCTTCCTCTGAATGCCGTCAACGAAAAAATCTACATTTTCCTATGGTTTTGGTTCCTTCTACTTATGTGTCTATCTACACTTACAATATTGTACAGAGCGGTTGTGGTTGTTTCTCCTCGAATTCGAGGTTTCCTACTGGGAACACGCTTTCGTCTTATAAGTCCAGATGTGGTTCAGACTCTGATCAAAAAGTCTCGTCTAGGGGACTGGTTTCTCTTCTATATGTTGGGCCAAAATATCGATTCCATCGTTTTTAAGGTAAGCCCCACAATTTAAACCATTTTCTCCTTTTATATATTTTAGAATTTTAGCCTTATAACTTCCAGAAAAACGGGACAGAAAAAAAACCCGTAATATAATAATTTAAAATGCCATATAAACGGGAAATCCATATATGTAAATCCACAAAAAATGTGTGCAAACTGTCAAAGTTTACACGCATCAAGTCAGAATGTCAGAATAGAAAACTGCATATAGAATTCTCCGTAGGTTTTGATCTAGTTACTCGTTAAGACTATGCAGTTGGTATAGTTTGTAGTGTCCCCAAATGAGAATTGACATGATATAACCTCCATTATCAATGGAAATTAAAATATTTAAGATGTGTGTACAAGAAAATTTGAGGGAAACAATTGACTATTTACAACTTTTGGCGATACTGCATGAAATTCAGAAAATCTACAACTAGAAAACAAAATAAAAACAAAAGCAAAATGCATATACATGTATAAGTTTACGTATTTGTTGCTGCTCCACTTGTCAATATAAAGTTCATTTTTCAGGAGGTGATGCACGACCTCGCGAGAAAGTTAGGACATCCAAAGGATTTTGGAGAACCATAGCACGGATTTTTTTCATAGACCTATAAACGAAAAACGTAAAAGTAAGTATGTGCAACGTATATAGACCGTAAGTAAACTCAAAAAAAAAAATCGTAGGATATGGGAGGCGATTGTAATCGTTTTTCTATCGCCATCAAAAACCCAATCTTTCACTCCCCCTCCCCCACTAAAAAAAACAAGAACCAGGTCTCTCCGTCAACTCAATTCTCAACATCAGACATCAAGTATCATCAAAAAAAAAAATCAACAACAACAACATAAACTAAAAATCGACCCAAGAATCTAACCGCGACGATGACGATGACGATGACGATGACGATGACGACCAATACAAACATACATACGGCATATATTTATGTATGTACTGTACATCTTTTCTTATGTATACACATTTCTCATTCAGACACTGCCATTTCAACAAGAAGACAAGGTAAAGTCATTTTCAAAGTATTCAAATCAAAAGTCAATAGATAATTGAGTCGTCCCTTCATTTCCCATCCCGCAAAAAAAAACCATCTAGAATGTCTCCTCTTCATCTTCTTTAAATTATATCCGTACTCTTTTACTCTGTTGTTCTTATTTTTTCTTCCATTCTCTCTCTCTCTCGGTTTTACCTTGAGAATCCACAACACTTTCCCATCATCTAATGTTTACTTACGCACATCTTTCCCTCTCGACTCGACTGGAGCTGTTTTTATACACTTACAAACACAAACACACACACACACGTAGAGAATCTCTACTAGAGAGATATACACTGTAAATTTTAGTGTCAAATTCTTACATCATGTGAGTTTAGAAACCATTCAAAGAGCAGAGGAGATATATGCTTTTTGGTATTCCCTATTATTAGCCAACTCCAGTCTTCAGTCACAAGTACTTTTTGATTGTGTATACAATTGGATTTTAATTATATTATCCTCGCATTAAAATGCTATATTTTTTTCCAATTATATATCGTCATATCTAATCTAATTTAGTACGGAAACAAAAACCGGATTGAATTGGAACAGAGTCTCAAAAAAGGGGACAAAAGAATTTAGTTTTTTCTTCATCTACCCAAATACCACAAAGGAAAAATGAAAAAAAAAAACAAACAAATTCCAGATACACAATCACAATCATGCAAGCCCGCAGTCACACTTAAATCTCGTACTATTTCAACTATTTATATGTACACACAGCGAATTAAGTATAGAGGGAAATAATAAAAATGCATATAAAGATATAAAGAGATTCGAGTCGTGTGTATAGAAAGAATTAACACTTTATTTTCCTTTTCTCAATATAAATATATGCAGATACGGACAGATAGTTTGCTTATGGTATTGAAACACTATAAATTTTGACACTGAAAGCAAAGAAAAAAGACATAAAGACGGTTAATTCCTAAGAATAGATATTTCAGACTATCGTATAGTGTTGCGTGCATGTAGAAGAGAGACAGACATTTACACTTACATACACATCATTCAAAAGACAAGTTGAGAGTGAAGATTGAGATTTTGTAACCTTTTCAATACGGATGAACGACTGGAAAATCGAGGAATCGAGAGGAGGAAATTATAAGGATATATGTATAGAAAAAAAGTATAGTGTGGAAATTTTGTTTGTTTCTCTTTCTGATTTTTTCCTCTTCCATACAGTTTACACTCTATATATTTTCTCAATTCACTTGCTAAATTTCACTATACTCAAAAGTATATGCACTGCAGAAATTCAAATTCAATATAGAGAAAGTTTAAATAAATAAAAGTACATTTACATTTACGCAAAAATATTATTTTAATTTTGAGACTTTTCCTTCCTCTCCTATGGACACAAAAGAATAATCCACAACCAAAAGAACAATCTGTGTGTGTGTAACAATTTTTTTATGTAGTTGTTTTGGTAGTACTTTTTTGACTGTCATATTTCATATAATATATTTCAGATCTCCTCGGCCATCCAAAAAGACCTCTCACCAATGAAAATACAAACTTTTGGGTTGTATTTCTCATTTCACAACTATTTATGCACCTATATCAATTATATATAAAGATTAATTATTAATTACATAAAACAAGTACATATTCATATTCATATTATATATTATGTATTATTATTAATGTTATTTATTCATATACTATAGACTTGTAGCAAGTTCCAGTTGATTTTCAATATTCAATTTTCAAAATGAAATACATACATAAAAATATATAGGAAAATTATATACTGTGAAATGACAAAATATGTCCTATTATCACGCATTTAAGGAAAATGTGTATAGTTAATCATATAGTTAAACATATTTATTGTTATTGTATTGTTATACAATTATTATTGAATACATAAATATGTATATGTATAAAAAAAACATGCTATTATTTGATGCACCAAAGAACTTTGTGTATTTACATTTACAGACATAACTTAGCTATATAAATTGTGTACATATTATTATGTAAAAAAAATACATATACATCTACAATATATTGTTTAGTTTAGATTTACAAAAACGGAAAGAGAAAGTCTCGCGAATCTCGATAAGCGATAATGGGTAAGTTTTAATTTTATTAACCGATATCTCTATACATAAGCTGTTTATGTTTATGATATAAAGACATACAAAAAAAAAGGATCTACGTCAAACTCACATGTAGACTTTTGTGTTACGCGTCAGTTTAGTTATTTATTGTTGCCATTTTATTCTATTATTTATTGTTATAAATTATTGTATATATCTGTAAAAAAAACAACAAAACAAAAAGTACAGTCTTAATTCACAACAAAATGCAAAAAAAATTTAAAGTATTAAAATTTAATATTCAGTACTTACACACACGCATATGTATATAAAAATACGTACTCGAAGGGAAGAAAAAGCAAATCTGTACCTATAAATATACATACGACAAAACAAAAAACAACAGAAAATTCTTTAATAATAATAATCATTTTGAAAAACATGACAATTTCTAGTATCTGAATATTTGTAGAGCAATCAATACAAGATTTTTCATAAAAAAAAAAAAAAAAAAAATTCCTTTCCAATGAAAGATGAAACGTGAAGCCTGAAAGATTTTTAAATATGACAAATTGTGTCTGCGAAAGGAAGCATGCAAAAGAGTAGTACAGAGTCAAAGTATTCAAATTCCAAAAAAGCAAAAGCGTTCTGGCAAATTGTAAAAAAAAAAGAAAAAAAAGAAAAAAAAAGTGTTTTCTCTTCGTCTAAAATAGCAAGTTTTTTTTTTCTCTTGCTCGCTGAAACTGAAATGTAATGTAAATGAAATAGTTGAAGCACACAGCGAGAAGCAGAGACTCTGCTATATCTGTGTGTGAATTGTACTTTTTTTTGTGCTGGAAACATTCGACTCCAGAGCTTCTTCTCTCTTCTTTTCTCTTATACTTATACTTTCAAATCAAATCAGTAGAGAAAATCTCTCGAGCACACACGCATCTGTTTTTTTTCTTTCTTTAGTTTTTGTCTTTGGTTGAAGTCTGCAAAAGTCCGTATGAACGAAAAATGCCAATGTCAAGATATATTTGACTACTGATTCAAGCAACTGTATGGAAGAAGTGTGAGTAGGGAATTGCACAACATAACATTATATTTACTTGGACCAAGTTTACAAAAGATTAACTTGAAATTTATGTTGACGAAAAGAAGCGGAAAACGTGTATGGATACACGTTATATATTCTCCGTTGTAAAATGAAATCAGTTCAAGCTCTATTGTCTATCTGTATATATCTACGATATATATATACTGATACTCTCAGCAAATAATTACACTGTGTACAAATCCCTACCACGTCATCGGCTTTTCTTATTAGGAAAAGAGCAACAAAAAAAACGAACATAGCACTTGCTAAACAAGAGAGAGAGGGAAAAAATGCGAATACTTTGGCTTGTCATTTTTGTCATACCGAACTTAAACCAAAAGGAGAGCACACAGCAAAACCCTTTCTTTTTCCATTTCCATTTTCACCCGTCTAGTTTTTGGTTCGAGAGTTTTTAAAGCTTGCAATTTACATTTACACACATGATGACTCACACAAAAAGTGAGGAGGAAAGAGAGAGACTCCACTTATGTGAACAATTCAATCATGTCTTGTAAAGTCTGTGTACACTCGACTCGAGGGAAAAAAGAGAAAGAAAAAGTATGTAACGATTGCTGACACTTTAAGGACTTTCCCGTATTTAAGGTTTTTAGAAACTAAATTAAGATGCTCAACCTATTCTCGCATTCGCACATGAAATGTCTACTGTACTTCTGTACTCGAGGAGTATATACGAGTAATTCCACATTGCATTGGAGTAACATTAAAATGGAGATAACTGTACATGGTCCCCGTAATTTACTTCAGTTAAAATTTAGTGAAGATTCAGAGAGGGTAGAATCTACAATCTACAACGAAGAACGTACATACGCTCTCACTCTCATATAAAATGCCTGGCTGGATGGATTCATTGTGTGCATAATACTTTATTAGCATAGTAAAAAAAAAGTCAAAATGTATAGTGTGCAGAACTGCAAACTGGAGAGGAGATACAGCAGAGAAAGAGAAAGAGAGAGAAAGAGAGAGAGACAGTAAAAGACAAGGAGATAGACTAAATAACTAAATACTAAATACCTTGAGCATGACAGGACAAGCGAGGGAAAATAAAAATAGGTTACGCACATTCATGAAGTAATGAAATAGAAACAGTCCTCGTCCTCGTCGTCGTCGTCATATCTCTATATAGAACAATCCATCCCAAATATTTCAATTCCCAATTGCATCAGCTGAAAAAGAAAACGTTCCTCGTGATCGTAAACCCTTGTCGTTTTTTTTTTTTTTTTTGAAAAAATTAAAATGCCGAATGACTAACATGGAAATTTTTATGAAGATTTCAAACAAGAATATGTACAAAAATACGAACGATAAAATACACGGTGCATATGCGGTTTTTGAAGAGGAGATGAAAAAAATTGACATGAAATTTGCTCTCCTGCGCGCAGTCCTCCCGAACACGATCAGTAGTAAAAAGAGAGAAAAGTGCAGTAGTAATTTAGAATGAATGTACATATAGTTGTAGTTGTTTTTTTAAATGCTACTTTGTAAACGCATGCATAAGATACGTATATAAAATGTATTGTTTATGAAAAAGAACCGTAAGTGGAAATGGAAGAGAGTGGAGCGACAATTGCTCATTTTTACACAGATTATTCATAGATTTCATTACATCCGGTGTAGTGCCGGTATTTCGTTTGGTTCAAGTCCTGTATATTCAGAGTCAGAGTTTAGTTAGTCTCGTCAGCTCGTCAGCTGACTCGTATTTTTACAGATATTTTTGTTTATTTTGTAGAAATGGAAAGTTTGTACTTAAGTGGATTTTTGAATGATATCAACTGTATATCTGCGTATACATCGTATTATTATGCGCGCGGATCTTCTATATATAGACTCTTTTCCAATTCTACATATTGGAGGATTGAATACACATAAAAATATTTACACTATTGGATTCGAATGGCTCAGTCCTCTCATTTAAATATATGTAGTACTGATTGCAATATCTGTTTTCCCTTACTTCCTTTGAACTCAAGTCGTTTCTTTATATATACTTTAGTGTGTTTATATCTTTATGTGATGTTTACATACTGATCACATACTGATCACATTGATTTACATACAGAAACATTACTTTTTACGTCATTTCTTCATCTCCGTTTCGTATTCGTATTTGTATTCAATGTATATACTCAAATACTCACCGACCAAACACACGCACACACACAGACACACAGACATGACTAATTTGGAGACACAGACAAACATTGAAATGGAGTTTCAATTATTTTGCAATGTTTCCTTTTCCCATCCTCTTCAATTTCCAATGAATTGTTTGCAATGGAATGAGATTGCATACAGCTATGGCTATGTGCAATCTTTGCGTGTATTTTTATATGGCCATCCACAATTGAAATTCAAAATTTGATGAACAATGCAAGTGTTTCTTTCCCTTCAACTGAGTTTGAGTTTGTATTGACTTTGATTCTTCCATTGGTTTTTTTTCTTTGAGTGCACTCAAAGACTTGAGTAACTAAAAGACTAAAAACACACGGTGATTGCACGTAAACAAATACAACTTACCGTATCTTGTACTCCCCTTTTTTACAATAGTTTTTATTGCATAAGCATTTTTATCCGTAAGATGATTCCTTTGATTCTTTAATTTATTAGATTTTATTTACTCAATAACTGTTTGATTTTTCTTGTAAGTACAAACTCATCTGATGGAAACGTATATGTATATAATATGTGAGTGCTCACACATATGAGATGAATTTTTGCCTCTGCATACTCATCTTCCACAAACTATCAAAGTCGAATCAGAGATGAGTCGGCAATTTTTTTTGTATGCATACAAATACAACTACAAAATGAGAAACATGAACAAAAGGGGTAAAAAAATATATTGAATCCATCGATCAATCCATAATAATTCAATACCTTTTTTGTTGTGTACACAACACATTACTTGTGAGAGATTTCAATCATTTCCAAATACAAATACAACTATGGCGTCAAGATCCAGTCAGAGTAATCAGAAGTCCGACAATAAGTATTCTAATGTGGATAAGTCAACGACTTGAGTGTGATGTGGTGAGGGAAATACAGATATAACAGTTAATTAATATTGTGCAATGTGGTGTTGATAGACTCTGTGTATTTGTATTTGTGTTGTGTACAGTTTAATCAGTAGTTTAAAAGCACACACACACAAATAACTGACGTAGGAAGTCAAATACGGATACAGATGATGATGCGTTCTGTAGCAAAGAGGAAATACTTAAAAAATTTAGGTAACTCATTATCAGCTGATTGTATTTTGTATTTCTGTCTGTACTTCGTTCCGAAATAAGTGTAGGATGTAAATGCTATGCAAATGTCGATGTACCTACACCTACACCTATACAATGACACGAGACAGAGACAGAACAATTGCCTCACTTCATCCAGAATAAAACAGAAACCACTAACAAGAGAAAATGTCATTTGTTATTTGTGTACAAATAAATTTCAGTTCAGAGTGTGGGACAGCATAAAAAAGATGAAAAGAATATGAAATGAAATATAAACTGAAAATGTGAAAGATGGGAGGGAAATGGGAAAAGGGAAGAGAAACGTTTCGTATATATTCACATTCACATTCCGCCAGTCCATACAGCAATATCAATTAGGATGTTTGTCAGACATCGATCACTTGACGCCTTGTTAACTAGCTACCTTGACATCACTTTTAATTAACTTGTATACTTAGCCTTTATGTAAGTTTTTCCACGAAACGAAACGAAACGAAGAGGAAACCAACCACGTACAGAATGTGAAATGAAATGCCGCAACATCACAGAGAGAGAGAAAGAGAGAGAGAACAGAGAGAGAAGATCACAAGTCAATGAGGTAGGCTGGATTTTTGTTGTCTAATGGTCCCATCTAAGCTCACAATATACATGATACATCTGCCTGCCTGTGTTTGTGTGTGTGTACAGAAAGTACAGATATAGATAAAAATGCCTTTGAAAATTTTATATGATCTGTTAATGGCTTGTCTATGTTTCTATGTAGAGAGTAGAGAGTAGAGATATTTGGATGGGGAGGTAAGGACGATCACTTGTTTTTTCTACTCGTTTCCAAGTGCAAATGCATCACTCCACGGATATACTTTGGAATTACATTACTACATATACTTTTACAATTCCTCTGTGATTGTGAAACATGTTGGTTGGTGACTTCTCTCTCTCTCTCTCTCCGTCTATTTGAAAAATAGTTTAGGATTTATTACAAGTTTGAAGCTTAGACGACAGTAGCCAGAAAAAACAGGAAGTAAAATGGGAAAAGAGTCGCAAAGGGAGTTTGAGTTTGAATAATAGAAATGGAGAGAGAGAGAGAGAGAGAAAGAGTGAGTTCAGAACAAATGCGAATATACCAAAAACTTGTAGAGGAAAACGATTTTTTTTGAAGAGATCCGTCTCGTTGAGTGATTTCGCCAATATGTGCGAAGACACTTAAACTAAAAAACTAAAACAAATACATTTTCTTTCTATAGATAGTAGATAGTCGGCGGAGGCATGTTTGAGCTTGTTAGCATTAGTATTACGATGTACGATTAGAGTTTCATGCATTTTATACATGTACTTAAACTCAAACATAAACTATAAAGAGTACATGCACCCATCTATAAAAGAATCCAAACCATCTACAAATACCATTTAGATTTATCTATTGTATCTTTGTATCTGTGGATGCTTCGTTTCTTTGAATTCCTCCGTTCATTTATACCTGGACGGAAGTATCTATGAAATTTGGATTCGGAATTCCAATGTAATGGATTTTACCAATATTTCCCCACGACTATGGAAAAAATACTCAAATTGTACGGTAGTATCAGTGAAAAATACTTAAGTAATATTTTGATTCACGATTCCCAGTGTCAGTGACAAGGAAAACTGAGAAGCGCAGGCATATCAAAATGATCAAATAAGATATGATACAAATTGTCCACACACTCACAGTCTCACAAGTACCGGTACAAGGAAAAAAAACCCCATGAGAAATGTGTGGAAGCGTTCATTGTTCTTGCGAAAATGCTTCTGTGCTTTTATATATGTACATAAATATACAGAAACAGATATATTATTATGCTATATGCACACATGTTTAAATGGTACGATATATGTGTGTAAATTCCTTAGGATGAACATGAACTATGAATTTAAATGAAAAGCCTAATTCCTTTTGCTTTCCCATGGAATGATGAGAAATCTCCTCCGTACCTTATCAGCATGATGAGAGAACAAGAAGACATTCAAAGTTTGTTTTCTTGACGAAAAATCGTGATTTGTCTTGTGCTTTTAACTTTTAATATATATGCACTCATCATGTGTATTCTTTAAACTTTACTTTGCTCAATTCAAGATTCAAGATGTTCCCCAATCTATACTCAAATACTACAGTCTTTATATCTATATTCTATATATCTGTACAAAATAGATAAATTCTTCAAGTGTTTCCTTGGTTTGGCCGAAAAATCCTTGGTCTTGATTGTCTTTGCGAGAGGAGTCAAAGTCAAATGTAATCACAATCACGGTGAGTACTGACTACAGATCTCACCCATACTTTTCCTACTCCTTTTATCTCTCTCTCTCTCTCTCTTTCTCTCTCTCTCTCTCTCTCTCTCTCTCTCTCTCTCTCTCTTATGTATGCAGTATCCGTATTATGCAGTATATCTTTGGTTCAATCCTCAACATTCTCAAACGGAAGAATTCAAATTCTACTGTACCAAGTCAAGTTTACAGTGACTTTTCTCTCTGTATCGTTTGCCCATCTTTTTTATTCCACGGAACATCTTGAGTTTCCTTCAGTTTCGACGACGAGCTCCTTCATTTATCATTATCATTCAAATATTATCCTGAAGCTTCATCATGGACGAGAAGGAGCAAAATGTTAAGTACTTATGCAATGGGCTTGCCAAATACCCCAAGTCCATGCAAATGCAAGTACAAGTACAAAGGAAAGCCAAAGCCAAGGTGTGTATTGTGGATTTTGTTGATGAATATCCAGATTCCAGATGAGTTTGGAAATGTGAGGATTACAGCAGATATCGTCATATAGATTTACAGATAGAGATTGCAAAAACTTGAAGTACAGTAATTATTATTATTCTTATTATTAGTATTACGTGGATTTCTATTGTATTGTACGTACAGATAAATATTCCATAATATTTTTTATTTCCTACACCTTTTAAATTATGATTATGAGGATTGAAGACTATCAACTTTGACATTTTGACATTGATGTGGACGTGCACAGTTTCCCTTTGGACTCTTGAACTGGGAGTTCATGCATTGTCTTATGTATATAATAAAAAACGGAAGCTCTAAGCTCTAGAATCCAGAATCTACAGTGTAAATCTGTAGATGTAGAGTCTATGCACACTTTTGTATTTGTATTTGAACATTTCCTCTTTTTTTTTGTCAACAAGGAACGACAAAAGTGTGAGTGTCGTTTTGATGTCGTTCTGGTTGTATGTACGATAGAATTTGGATTATCTCGTAACTATATAGATATGTAGTGAGAAATTTTACAAGGTGGATTTTACAGGCTTGACAAGGGCTTGAGGATTAGAGATGAGATGAGATGAGATGAGTGCATCCGTAATCACTGTACCTTGGACAAATTTACGACAAAGAATCCAACAACGACAACCCACGACGACGGGGGGAATGAATGAGACAAAAAAATGACAGAGCGGAAAAATGGCAAGTCCCTTAAATTCATTCTCATCCTCATCTTGAGTACTTTACAACTTCTCAATGTAATTTGCATGAAGCTTGAGGATTGAGAATCTCTCGGAAAAACTAAATACCTATAGCTATATGTAAAACAAATACGGCGGAAAATGTAAGAGCCAGAGCCAGAAGCAACTAAAACTAAAGTTTAACTGACGAGAGAGAGAGAGAGAGAGAGAGAGTCAGATACCTCTTGCAATTCCAATGTATTGTATTGTATGTAGAAGAGCAAGAGTAACTAAATAAACAGGCCTGACAAACAGGAATCATTGTCATTAAGACATTTAGATGACTATCAAAAGATCCTTCTTTTTTATTTTCTTTTCCACTTTTCTTGCTGGGGAATTTTATCTTTTTTCTTCTCGTTTCTCGTTTCTCGTTTTTCTCTCTCTTCTCTCTCTTCTCTGTTCTTATACTTCTTCTTCACTTGACTATTATCAGATATTTATCCGAACCAGAAAAGAGGAAAAAATTGTATGGAAAATGTAAAAAGATTTGGGGCTTGGGCTTTGAGTGTCTGTCTCTGTCGTGTGTTGCTCATGAAATCCTTCTTGAGTTCTATCCATTTCCATTCCATGTATTTAGATAGTCAATTTACGTGTGGATTTCCTCTTAATTCTATAATTTCTTCATTGTACCAACTACCAAGTGAGAGACGAGTGAGTATTCATCTTCATCATTATTTATTTATTCAAATTACAGAGAGAATGAATGAACGGGGAAAATAACATGGACAGAGAGAGAGAGCGAGAGAGAAAGATGGGATTGAGCAGATGCTGATGAGGATTCAGATTCAGATTCAGAGATTCACGGAACAAATAAACTATGGAATATGTTTTTTAGACAGTAGAAACTCATAATGTGTGGTGCTTCTTTTATTGCGCTCCACACTTAAAAGTTCACCAAAAGTACAAAGCAATTTGTATTTGCTCAAATCGTCACGTTGTCGTCGTCGTCAATCGTAATTCTTCTTTTTCGTGTATAATTGTATTTATTTTTCTTTTGCTCACAAAAAAGCGAGGAAATTGTGAGGACTGAGAAATAAACGATAAAAAAATCTACATATAGTTGAATAGTTAAAGGACTTTTGAAATCGTTAGTTTTATTATCACTACTAAATTATCATTGTCTGCCCGTGTGTTTGGTGTTTGATGTGTGTGTGTGTGTGTGTGTGTGTGTGTACAGAAAATACAGGGAGATTAGACTTACACTTACACTAAGAGAGAGAGATGTGGAAGTTAATTTCCTTCCGCTGTCGTTTATCTCTCTACATTATTACATGCTTAAATTGTCTACATTTCCCCTGTTCAGCTCACTTGTCCTCCGCATAATAATAATAATAACATAAATTTTTATCGCATCTGACTTCTCTTCACTTTAGTCTCGAGTCTGTATAGAAATTATGTGCAGACCTAGATGGGCTATTTAGAGCATTATTATTATTACTATCGTACATATTTTTATGTATGTAACAGTCTGCAACATGTAAAAAACCTCACCAGGTTTTATCTGTATCTGTCTTTTCGCAGAGGCAGAGGCAACAGGTAGCAGGTAAAAAAAAAAGTAGAAGAGAAAAAAAAACATTCTGAGAATGTCCAACACCTCTTTCACAGTGTTAACGTTTAAAACGTCTGTGCACGGAGACAATCTGTCTGGTGTTACGTATAAAAATGTACGATATAATGATGTTTATGTAAATTTTGAATATACAGATATATACTTACATACTGATATAATGGGAAAAGCCAGAGAGTTTTCATTCACGCTCCTAATAATACTAAAATATCTTACGTATAATGTTCCCAAGTTCCCGAGTTTTTCTCATTTAATAACTCTAATTATTATTTATTCAATTTTTCATTTCTGAACGTTTTTTCCCCCCTCATCTCATGACATTCATTGTCAGTTGACGGCGGCACTAGAACTATAGCACTACCCGTAAGGAACATGAAATATGTGTGCATAATTAACCACAAGTGTATAGGTATAGCTAAGAAAAAAACGGAGGACGGAGGAGATCACGCCATGACGTTTTTGTCGTACATCTCTCCGGCTGTACTGACGATTAAATAATTTAATGTGAATATTCACTCGTCTCTTTTTCCAACTAATTATGAGCCATCCATCCACATTACAACTATTAACTATTAGTACTCTTACACATTCTGCATTGAAGCGTTGTACTCGTATTAGTTGAAATTTATAATATAGATTATAATTAGCCTGTCCATCCATCCATCCATCTCGCTCTCTCTCTCTCTCTCTCTCTTTCCATTCTTCCTATTGTCTGTTTGCCTTTATTCGTGTGCCATTCCGTGATTTTTATGTGTCGCTCTCGTCAGTTTTCAAGGTAATGAAAGCCTAGAAGCTAATTTTGATGAATTATGAGTTGACGTGGAAAAAAATCAGCTACTGCTACTACAACAATTTAGGTATTGCAATTTTTTTTAGGTAATAATTATGTTGTAATTATTAATAGTTAGACTGCCAGGCATTATGCGAATTGCGAATACAAAACACTTAATTTTTTTCCCCCGTTTTTGATTACTTTTCAGTGTTCTGAAAAACTGCGGAATCTGAGATGCTCTGCACATTTAATTTTTGGTGAGCGGCTCGATTTTCAATAGTCAAGAGTTCAATAGTCTCGCATTTGCATTTCCTATCTGTATTTAAGTTGATTACCTCTGAAAAAGAGTCTAATTTCGTCATTTCAAAATTCACACGTTATACAAGAATACAGATATGTTGAACCTGAAATGGGGAAAGGGAGAAAGAACGAAGGAGGGTTGGAATTTGAATGCGGGACTTGCATGCTGAATGCTGATGTTGATGTAAAGCACGTAGGTAATATTTTGAAATGTTTTGTTTTATTTCATTACACACAAAGTAATTCCTCTTGTATCTCTGCGTCTACTATGATGCACTTGAGCCGACTGGTAGAAAAAAAACACTGCAACGTTTCCTTCCATGTCACATTCCTTATTTTATGACACGGTTTTGGTCCAGTGTAAATTATTACGTGCGGTAATGATGAAACCACTCCCATCTCAAAGGAAAAAAAACCCTTTACTTAAGAAGAGATGAAGGGAGAGAAAGAGAGAGGCGAAAAAATGAAGGAATAAGAGGACGGGCAAGGAAATACCGAGAAAATTTAAAACTCTTGCAACAACACCACAGTATTCGAGGAGTCGAGTCGTCAGTCATAGTCATATAGACTTACGACATAGACGAATTTTTTTGCAATTGTTTTCAATGTGCACCCAGCAATAGAAACAGCAATAGCAATAGCAATAGTAAATACAGATAGAAGGATGGCTGCTCATAATATTTAATGATGCCTCACAATATATATATAAAACAGAGGCCGGAGATAAAACGCATCAGAGCTCTTGTAACAAAATGAAATCTGTTTGACTGCCAAAGCCGACTTTACACTGTGTATATCTACATGAAGAATTTAGAGAGTCATCTCTCTCTCTCTCTCTCTCTAACAAATTTTCCTCTGGTTGATTTCATTTTTCAGTAGATTTTTATGAGGAGCTTATTTTAATGGAAAAATCTTCTAAATGGCAAAACAAGTTGACTGTTCGATTTCCAAGTTCGAACAGCTGATCTCGATACTTGATTCATTTTATGTCCTCATCCTAATTTCTAATATGTATGTACATCTGTATTCTGTATGGACATAACTTATGTCACATAAGTAGATTGTACACATTGATTCGATTAGCTTTACTCTGTGCTTCAAAACTATAAAAATATGATTCGCCTAATTTCTAACGGGTAACACACGAACAAGGTAACTGTAAGGTAATTTAGAAATTCAATCATCAACTTCAACCAGGTATCATTTCATTTCAGTAGTAGTATTTTGCGCACAAGTATCAAATAAATTGTAAATTATTTTTACAAGTCATCCTGCATTCTATCTGTATACTGTATTGCTATCGTATTAAGTACTTTTTCCAACCAACCGAATCCTAAGGAAGTGAGAGAACTTGAGAAATCTCTTGAAATTTTCCATCCAAAAAACGTATTGGATTTCCAATCTCAAATCTGCAATGATATTCAATTCATCGTCAGATTCAGACTGCTGTGAACTTTTAACTTAAACTTGAGAGGATCATGTAAAAAGAAGAAGGTGTTGGATGTGATGTGACGATGGGCAAGATAGAAGATATAACAGTGTCATCCAAGCAGAACCACACTATTTGAAATATCATCAATATCTCCTTCGACTCTCCTCAATTCCTCAAAATCCAACATAGTCGAGTCGAAGTCGACTCAACTCAACTCCTCGAGTTGAACAGGTATGCAATACATTTTATTACAAATTGAAAGTACATCGTAAAATGATTTAAATATGTACATTGTAATTGCACCTTCATTGTTTACACATATTTTATCTGTTATCTGCATGCATACATTTTTATATAGGAGCTCAATTGAAAAATCCTTTTCGTGTCGTCTAGAGTTCTAGAGAGAATACGTACAGTATTGTATACAGTACAACTTGTGAACCTGTTAATATTATATTATTGTAGATATCGTATGTATGCGTTATGCATCATGTAAAAAAATGAGCTTACAAAATAATTGCATTGTATACGTAATCAAATATTATGTGTGATGACTTGATGATGACTCTTCAAAGGTAAACCACCCACACAATAACAAATAACAACAACACTATTGAACAATAATAAATTTGTGTCTCCCCCAATGTTTTCTCATTTGTTTCAAACTTTTCAGAGTTTCAGCTGCTACTGCTACTGTTGCTGCTACTACTTGATATTTCTCTTTCACATATCTATATGTAATATGAATAGGAATATCAAACTTCAAGGGTTGAATACCTTCAGCTGTTTACTACACCAAACCTGAGAGGATTCCCTCAATTCCGTAAATTATATTTATATACAAATGTCATGCATATCTGTATTTGTATTTGTACAATTAATACTAAAACTAAAATTGTATACGGATTATAATTAACAATGATAACATTATCAAGTATGTAACAAGGATCGGATTGCCTGAACCCTTTTTCAAGTTATATCTATTATCTGTTGTGTGTGCAGGTACATATTTAGTATACAGAAAGTTGGTTCACATGGGGATTTTGCCGCTCTCTCTCTCTCCCTTGATTACCTGAACGTCATTTATTGTGTCCTCCCTGCATCCCTCCTCGTCGTCGCTCTCTCTCTCTCTCTCTCTCTCTCTCTCTCTCTCGCTGTCTATCCTCAGCTTCAGCTTCAGCTCCTTCTCTTTCAAAGATATTGTTGGGGCTTTGAGATCTCCACCAGCCTACGCACCACCACCACCAACCACCAACTACCTTCACTTCTTTATAGGTAACGTCCCTAATGATAATATGCATTGACTGTTGTGTTTTGTGTTATGTATGTGTGTGTGTGTCTGTGTGTGTAAAAAATGGACAAGAGAGAGATAATATGACTGCAACCCTTCCCTTCGTTCGAATGAGGAGTTGTTACTGTACATACAGATACTCTCTTGCATCTTTTGTACATGGATTGTTCAATGTTTGTTGCACGTTCTCTTTGCAGTGCACGCGGAGTCGTACGTGCAACAAGAGCACCAAGATAGCAAGTGCTGTGTGTGTGTTTTCTTTCATTTATTTACGAGGGTCCCTTTCCCCTTCCCTTTTTTTATTTTTAGGCCCTTAGGTCCCCCCACGTTTTTTCTATTACTATATACAGCTATAGAGTTTGAGTATATAGAGAACTTTTGGAAGTGAGTCTGAAAGTGAAATATATAAGATATAGGGAGCAGTAAAAACAAATCCTCTTACTAATTTTCCACGTTGAATTTGTATCCAATTGAATATACGAATACAAGGAAATTTTTAAAAATCGGTATACTAAAATAGTAATACTAAATACTAATCCAACACAGTAAATTTACTACTAATAAATCCACTGTTTAGTTTGTGCTGGAATTAGAAAATGTGTTGAAAATTGTGCGTGGAGTTTGATAAGTATTAGTTGATATTTGATGGTAACATAACGAATTTTTTTTGTTGTTATTTTTAAAAGTGAAACTTGGTTTGTCGTCGTCAACGACGTTTCTCATCATCAGTTCATTGGATTTACTTGTTGGAGGAGAGGAATTTCGTTGGTTTCGTTCGTTCGTTCGTGTAAGAAGAGAGCGTCTGTGTAAGTGTGTCACAATCAAAAATTTGCCATCCATATTTGGCATGAATGGAATTACTCAGTGATTTGTGAAAGGGAAAAAAGCCTTTGAGGACGTTGCTATATTGCACGGATTTATTACAACATGGCCAGGTACGTCTGTTTCTGTTTCTCTTCCCTCATTATTTTCAGTTTTCATTTTCATTATTTTCATCCTCAACAATTCTACACACTCGAGATGGTATTATCATTTATTATTATCATTATTTTTTATACAATCACCATCACCAAAGAGTTCGTTCAAACTTCAAAAACTTTCATACTCAAATAATACCTGTAAAATCTGTCGTCGTCGACTAAAAAATCACTGTACTCATCTCATAATTGACAATTATCTGTACAATTGACAATAGTTGATGCCGTTGATGGATACTCCAATTCTGAATACAAAAATCATTGACAAAGAATGTGGTTAAAAAAAAATTCCGTGTCTCACTCATGCCGATGGCTAATTATTAATAGCACGCTGTTGATGTTCATAATGTTGATGTTGTGCTTGGGGAGAATGAGAACTATCGTACATTGCATTCATTCATATATACGCACTGTGTTTTGTTGTACACACCCAGACTTATGATTCGAGTAGTAACCTTTGTATTGTATCGTTCCGAAATGAAATGAAGAGATATGGAGATGAAGATGAAAGTGAATGAGTATTTGACGGTTTATTAAATTAAAATTAGCACTTGAAGCTCAGATGAGATGAGTAATCCTCGGAATAACATAACATAAACATGGACATGAACATGATGATCATGTATAAATATAGAAACTATAGAAATGTGCAGTACATTTCATAATAACAGACATATCTGTAAGAGCGGTGTAGCGGTGTGCAGTGTGCAGTAAATGGTAAATAGTAAATCATTTACTCTCGTGTCTTCTTGTGTTATGTGTTTTCCATCATTATCCTTCGGTATTATATCTGTACAAGCGCTTAAATACTAAAGGGAAAAAAATAGAATCATTACAAATAGAAGACATGGAAAACCGTACGAAGAAGATCGCTCGAGTCATTCTATACGATACATTCTGCAGCAACAGCATATACCGTAAAGCTTTAATTAGGAACCTGGGTTTATGCCTGCAAATTCAGAATTAGTCTAAAATTCCAAGGATGACTTGAATACATTACGATACATGACGTACACTAGATAAAACAAGCCAAAAACCTAGGTTTATAACCAAGGTAGGTTTGTAATCGAGAGTAGGTTTTTAATTAAAGCTTTACGGTATACAGCATCAAGCTCTGCAGTAAATTTTGCACATTCGAGTTTACTAGTTTACTGTATTCATTTATTTTTGTTATTGTTATTGTAAACTCCTCACAGTTTAGTAGTTTTCAATGAACACGGTATACAAAAGGAAGGATATGCCCCTTTACTCTACTCTGTAGTTTACATCTTGTATTTTGAATCCCCCCATTTCATTTAGCCTTTGCCTTTGTCTTTACCTTCTTCTTCATCCATCAATTTTTTAAATACTCATGCTTCACACGTGTGTTGTTCCGTCTCGGGCAAAAGCAAAAGCAAAAGACTCTGTCATTGACAGTCTGTGGTTCAAATGATAATAAAATCAACCAAATGAATTCCATGGTGCGTACTGTGTGTGCTGTCTTCTCTCTTCTGTTGAACAGAAAACAACGTTAAAACATGGAAAATGGAAAATAGAAATTTTAAACTTTAAAGGTTTCCAATAAAAAAAGTAATTAGGAATTACATCTAAAGAAGACCATGTAAATATAATGATTAGTAAATAAGGAAGGATGACCGAGTGAAATTAGTATACAGCAGTCCTCATCTCTTCTTATTCCCATTCCCTCTGTTCATTTCAAAGGCTTTGAGGTTTGGTTTTCATTATTCATTCTTTGAGAGATGGAGATGGAGAAAAAGTGATACCTTGAATATTTACAACCTGATTACAAAAATTTTCTCATTTTCTTTACTCATTCAGTCGTTGTTGTTTTTAGTTGTTGGTTGTGGTCACCCCAAGGTGCAAATTACACTAGGGAAAACATATGACTGGACTGGAATGTAACAATAATAATAATAATAATAATAATAGTACACATTGCTCATTCCTCATTGCACTAACTGTACATGAGATCCTGATGAAGTTTTTTCATTGCATTACATTGCTTTGTCGTCTATATGTCTGTCAGAATTTTTCTTCCTCTTAATCTTCATTTATTGTGTCCAAATCCAAATCCAAGTGTCTAGTGCTCCTAGTTTTTCAACGATAATGTCCGAGTCCATGTGTGTAGTGATGTGATGCGAAGTAATGTGAAGTACAGATACACAAGCATTTAATTCTGAGCAAAGCTACAAGCTAAACGAAACGTTTTTTTAAAGACGTGATGATGATTAAATGGATGGAAATGGAATGAGGGACAAGTTGAATGGAAATTTAGTTAAATGCCTTGTGTCAACTGACCAGAACAGTTCTCAGCTCGTATAGTTAAATATTAATTGGTAATGTCGAGCAAACAGGAACCGACAATCCAATTCACTTCATCACTGCTCACCGTCTATACATGTACATAGATACAGCTAAGATGTAACATCCCATCACATAACAACAACAGGAACAGGAGCAGTCCAAGGAAAGGAAACAGTTACATAATGACGAATTACATGTGAGTCTGTACTGTTCACATGTCGTATTCCTATGTACAATTGTACAGGAGTTGGGAGCAGAGCATTTTCCTTCAACTTATTCATTATAATACGCAGGGAAATGGGAATGTACTTATGTATGTTAGATTTTTTTTTTATCTGTAGTCTGTAAGAATGGGGAAACAAATTGTCTCACGTAAGGCTTTTGCCAAGTCCAAGCGAATATCTAAATGTATATGCAAAATAAAATGTGAGTGTCTGAGTGTGTACAAAACAGAAAAATGTTTAATGACAAAACTCAGCGCGTAAGTCGTCCTGACGGACGTGAACACATTAAGAAGAAAAAGCGTAAGAGTTTTCTATCTACATGTATAGAATAGATGCGTGATGCTTCGTATTTAGTGTTTTTAATGTTTACGTTCACATTATACAATAGACACTCTCAACGTTTACATTTAAAAAAATGCATGTGTGAGTGTGAGTGTGTATGTAACTAAAGACAGTTAGAGGCCTGTTCCATGACCATCTTTTAATCATGATAAGTTCTATCATGATAAAGTTAAAAAAAGCTGATAACTTTTACAAGCGTTTCATGAGCTTTTAAAAGTTTCTAT